>JAOTQJ010206537.1:0-12075 GCA_025642045.1 Solanum sejunctum
TAGTTCCCTCGGATCGGGCATGGTCTAATGCAATACTTTATATAGAATATATCATATACATAAGCTCATTTCATCATCATATAGTCATTCATATTATATTTTAAGCTTTGGACCATCAATTCCTCAAGAAACTATGACTAGATATGTTATCAAACACTTGGCATGTATGTAAGGTCAGTATAAAATAATGAAATATAAAGATGAAATCATGCAAGAAAATCCATTGGTAAACCATAAATCAACACCTTGAAACACCGTAAAGCAATGTACATCGAAACCCCTCATCAAATCTTATAATAGATCCAAGATTTATAGCTCAAAATATAGCAAAACAATCACAACTTTACATAGCTTTAACATAATTCATAGACATGTTCATATTAGTAAAGCCATCTGTAAAATCAACTTTATATCATGCAAATTGAGTGAAAAGGAGTTTAGGGCACCATGGGTAGAAGGACCCAATGGTTGAAACTCACATACCTTGAGTTGGAGGACCCTTGAAAAAGATTGGAGATGGAGACTCGAAGCTTGAATCAAATCCTTGAGATTGGTATTGAGTTTTGAAACTTGAATTTAGGGTGGAATATGAGTTTGTTTTTTAGAGGATATTGGGCAATGTTAAGGATGATATGAGGGTGTAACAAGGCTAAGTATAGGTATTTTCACATCTAGGAACCCTTAGGGCCAAGATTTAAAAGTCTTGGACCAAAGTCAAAAATTAGGATAATTTTAACACTAGTGCGTGTCATGGAAGGAATGCACACTTACACTATTTTTCAGCTCACTTAGAAAATTCAAATTTTGCTATGGTTTCTCCAAAATTCGGGTTAGACCTACTTCCCACTCAATGTTGTCCACTAAACAAGAATATGAAGTCAAATTTTTGAAATAACGAATGAATTTTCATATATATGGAAATTACAATTCTAGGCACTTCCGAGGCATATTTTCGGGCACTTATTTGGGTCGTTTCAGGGTGGATACCTCAATTATATTCCAACGGGGTGACATGCCTTGGATTCCAAGTAATAGTTTCTTGGTCTATGATTATGGTCTCTTCCTACACATGTAATCTATATTTGAAAGTTATATGATTTATAAGCATGTTTCACTTCAAGTATTGATCATGGATGCCATATTGATACTATACTTATTCATTGACCTATGATTATGCATTTTGACTATGTTAGCTTATGTATTGTTGTATTGCATCCTACATACTTAGTACATTCAACATACTAACGCATACTCTATGCCTACATGATGTTACCATGTAGGAACTGAAGCACCTCTTGATCACCCTCTACGTGGCTTGGCATTTCAGAAGATAAGCTTTGGTAAGTCCTTAAGTTTGGGGACACAAGCTATTCTACTCTTACTATGAGGGTGATCGTAGAAAGTGCCTTGGCCCCCGCTCAAATCTATGTTATAAGTGTTGCTGGAACAAGTGATGTACTTATGTTATGAGCTTGACTCTTGAGTATCTTATGATTATCAAAGACTTTCCTTAGTTCCTTTTTCCTCTACTATATATCTTGAGTTGTTATTCTTGCTGCCACAACCAAGGATTGTGATTGATATGCTAAGAGGTTTCTTGGGGGTTCCTTTGGGTTCTTTATTTGTCGTGTCACGTCTAGGCCCTAGGCTTGGGTTGTGAAAAACTTGGTGTTAGAGAACCAGGTTGTTAATGATCCTCTTAATCCAATATATCTCATCAATTAGAGTCTTATTCATGGTCGTGAAGTGCGCCATAACTATCAATGGGAGGCTATGAGGCGTTTTAGGAAATGTTTCACTTCTTCATGGTCTATATCATGCTTTAGATGTATGTGTAAGGATTTTTTCCTAACAAATGCTCTTTTTTATTCTAGATCATGCTAATTCCAATGGGGAGACTAAGGATATCCCGTACACCTTAGGAGCAACTGGCCCTTCCCACGCCTCAAGCTCCTTAGGGTGGAAAGGTATCCCAAGATGAGTTTCGGGATGCTATTACAATGTTGGCTCGTACCATGACCAACGAAATTCACCAAGTGGCCCAACATATTCATGCTCTTACTCCATCTTCTAGGGTGAGGGATTTCACTAAAATGAACCCACCGGAGATCCATGGATCCAAGGCGGATGAGGATTCCTAAGAGTTCATCGATGAGGTGTACAAAGTGTAATCTATTATGGGGGTCAATTTAAAGGAGAAAGAGGAGTTAGCAGTGTACTAACTCAAAGGGGTAGCTCAAATTTAGTTTATATAATGGAAGTCAGAGAGTAAAGATGATGATGCTATTCCTTGGGAGGAGTTCTTACATGACCCCGTAAAGTTCCAAAAATGTGCCTCAAAAATGCCAATGGTCATAATTTCCATATATCTCAAAATTTGTGTGTGATATAAAAAAATCTAACTTTATATTCTTGTTCAGGGGGAAAAATTGAGTGGAAATAAGGTATAACCCAAATTTTAGAAGACCCATAGTGAAAAACAAATTTCATAAAAATTCCAATTCTAGTAGGGAAAGTGTTTGCTCCGCAGTATAGAGCCATCGGGGAGATGTGCATTTTGTTGCCGATTTTCTTCTTTCAGCTTAAGGCTTTGGGGTCTTGGGCTTAAGCCTTCCTATGCATAAAAACACATAAACTTAGCTATATTTAAACTCCATATCATACTAGACATTCCCAAAATCCTCTCTAACACTTAGACCCAAACTCATTTTCGAATCTCAAGGAATTCACTCAAACTTCAAGTTCCCATTCAAATCTTCATCAAATAAAACTCCAAAGTTAGGGTTTCGACCATTGGACCCTTCCATCCATGGTGTCTAACCTTCTTTTTTACATAAATTGCATGATTTGCCAAGGGGGTGATAGGACTTGGATTCTATAATGATTGTCTCTTGCTGCATATGTAATATACTCTATATAAGAATGTTTTACTTCAAGCATCATTCATGCACACCATATTTCTATATGCTCATTTATTATCTAATTTATGCATTTTGATTATGTTTCCTATCTCTTGTTGCATTGTATCCTATGTACTTAGTACATTCAAATACACTAATGCATACTCTATGCCTCCATGATGTTACCTTGTAGGAATTGGAGCTCCATTTGATCATCTTCCTCCTCCATATGGCTAGTTTGGTGAGTCCTCAACTCTGTGGACGATATCTTTTGATGTTATGTTATGCAAACAATCCCTTTATTTTATTGTATACTTTTGACTATGAGGGTGAGCCTGGAATGTTATCTTGGCCCCCGTTCAATTTTAAGTTTAGAAGTGTTATTGGACAAGTAATATAATTATGCTTTGAACTATGTTTTCTCTTGACTCTTGGATATTTTTCTATGAAAGACTTTTCTGCTTAGTCGTTTATCCTTATCTTATGTTCGTTGTTGTTGTTCAAATGCTTCCTGACCAAGGGTGTGTAATGATATGTTAAGAGGTTTGTTTGGGGTCCCTTCGGGTTTTCCATTTATTGTGTCACACCAGGCCCTACTTTGGTTCGTGACAAAGATAGTACTAGAGTATTAGGTTGTTAATGGTCCTCAGCATCCAACACACCGTGTCGATTAGGTCTTATTCATGGTTGTGAAGTGCACCACAACAATGAGTAAGAGGCTATGAGGCATTTTAGAAAATGTTTTCATTTTTCATGATCTATGACATGCTATAGAAGTTAGGTAAGGTTTCCCCTCTAATGAATATTGTTTTCCATTTTATATCATGCCTAATACAAGAGGAAGAAGACCCCACGCACTCGAGGGACAACTAGCTCATCCCGCTCATCAAGCTCCTCAAGATGGGGAAGTGGCTCATGAGGAATTCCGGGATGCTATCACCATGCTAACCCATGCCATGACTATTCAAATCAACCAAGGGGCCCAAGTCCCTCATGCATTTATTCTGGCTTCAAAGGTGAGCAACTTTACATGAATAAACCCGCTGGAGTTCCATAGGTCTATGGTGGATGAGGATCCTTAAGAATTTATTAATAAAGTGCACAAAATATTATCTATCAGGGGGGTTAGATCATAGGAGAAGTTGGAGTTGGCGGCATACCAACTCAAGGGGGTGGCTTAAATATGGTATGTCCCATGGAAAGCAAAGAAGGGGAACAACGATGTCATCCTTTGGGAACCTTTTAAGGAGGCATTTCTTAATCGGTTCTTCCTTCTTGAGCTTAGGGAGGCCAAAATGATAGAGTTCATGAATTTAAAGCAAGGATTTATGGGTGTGAGGGAGTATGCCCTCAAGTTGAATGAACTCTCCAAATGTACTCCACATTGGTTGCCAACTCGAGCTCTAGAATGAACAAACTTGTGATGGGGGTTTCCAATTTGGTCACCATATTGATAAGAGATATGGACTTGTACCACCTAATTACATATGCCAAAAAAAATGGAGGGGGAGCAGCTCAGAAAAAGGAGGAGTGGTGAGGCCAAGAGCCTATTTTGATAGTAAGTTCCAAAGTCTCAAAGGTGGCTGATTTCATCATGGCCAAAGATCTTCTCATGATCCTAATAGAAAGTTTTCCAATGACAACCTAAGGGTAGATTCATTTCTTGCATTAAAGCCCATAATTTGATTTATAATGGATGTCTTTATCATCTTATAAAGGTTAGGGATGTTGAATCCAAAGTCCATCCTATAGAGTTGGTTCCGATAGTTAATGAGTTTCTTGATGTCTTCCCTAATAAGTTTCAGGGTGTTCCTTCTGAAAGGGAAATAGACTTTGGTATAGACCTCCTTTCTAGTACTCAACCCATTTCTATTCTTCGCTTACCGTATGGCCCCAGCGAAGTTAAAAGAGTTGAAGGATTAATTGAGGGATTTGCTGGAGAAGGGTTAATAAGGCCTATCCAATCAACTTAGGGTTCACCGGTGTTATTTGTGAAGAATAAAGATGGTTTCCTTAGAATGTGCATTGACTACTAGTAACTTAATAGGGTCACCATAAAGAATAAGTACCCTCTAAAAGGATTGATGATCTCTTTGACCAACTTCAAGGGGCTAGTCGCTTCTTTAAGATTGATCATCGGTCCAGGTATCACCAAGTGAAAGTAAGGGAGTATGGGATTCCCAAGATGGCCTTTCAGACTAGGTATGGGCATTACGAGTTTGTGGTTATGTCTTTTGGGTTGACCAATGCACTGCCTATCTTCATGGATCTTATGAGTAGGGTCTTTAAACCCTACCTTGATTTGTTTTTAGTGGTCTTTATTGATGATATTTTGATCTATTCCCATAGTGAGGAGTAGCATGTGGGTCACTTGAGGATGGTGCTTTAAAGATTAAGGGAAGAGAAGTTGTATGCTAAATATGAGAAATGTGAGTTTTGGTTGAAAAAGGTTGTCATTCTAGGTCATATGGTATCAGCTGATGGTATTAAGGTGGATTTTAAATAAATGGTTGTGATTAGAAATTGGCCTAGACCTTTAACCCCATCGGATATTAGAAGCTTCTTAGTCTTAGCGGGTTATTACCAGAGGTTTGTGAATGGTTTCTGTTCTATTGCTTCACTTATGACTAAGTTAACACAAAAGAAGGCTAAATTTGCATGGACTAATAAGTGTTAAAAGAGTTTCCAAACTTTGAAAGATCACTTGTCTCCGCTCCAATCGTATCACAACCAGAAGGGTTGGAAGGTTTTGTTGTGTATAGTGATGCCTCAAGGGTTGGTTTAGGTTGTTTTTTGATGCAAAATGGTAAGCTGATAGCTTATGCCTCTAGACAACTTAAGGTGTATGAAAAGAATTATCCTACCCATCATCTTTAATTGGCCGCCTTGGTATTTGCCTTGAAAATTTGGCATTATTATTTGTATGGCGTGTATGTGGATGTGTTCACCAATCAGAAGAGTCTCTAATATGTGTTCACTCAAAAGGATCTTAACTTGATACAAAGAAGGAGGTTAAAGCTCCTTAAGGATTATTGTATGAGTATGCATTGTCATACCGATAAGGCTAATATTATGGCCGATGCTTTGAGTAGGATGTGTATGGGTATCCTAGCGCATGTTGGTGATGGTGGTAAGGAGGTGGCTAAAGAGGTCCATCGGTTAGCTAGATTGGGGTTTAGGTTGGAAGAGATTGACAATGGTTGTGTTAGTGATTGTTGATAGTTATAAATCTTCACTGGTTGAGGAGGTAAAGGCAAATCAAGATCTTGACCCCATCTTGTTAAAGTTGAAGGCCTTGGTGAGAGATGGTATGGTAGAGGTTTTCTCCCAAGGGGAGATGGTGCCCTTAGCTACCAAGGTAGGTTATGTGTGCCTAGTGTTGATGGCTTGAGAGAGGATATTCTTGATGAGGCTTATAATTCTTCCTATTCTATTCACCTTTGTTCTACAAAGATGTATAGAGATTTGAGAGAGGTGTATTGGTGGGGAGGTATGAAGAAAGACATTGCTAGGTTCATATCCGATTCCCATAATTGCCAATAAGTGAAAGCTGAACATCAAAGGCCAGGTGGCCTAGCCCAAAATATAGAGAATCTACTTGGAAGTGGGAGGAAATTAACATAGATTTTACGGTTAGGTTGTGCAAGACTAGAAAGAATTTTGATTCTATTTGGTTTGTGGTTGATAGAATGACAAATTCGACTCATTTTCTACAGTTTACGACTACTTATGGTGCCGAAGATTATGCTAGATTGTACATCCATGAGTTGGTTAGATTACATTTGATGCCTTATTATATCTTTTCAGATCGTGGTTCTCAATTCACTTCACACTTTTGGAGGTCCTTCTAAAGAGGTCTTGGTACCAAGGTTAAGCTTAGTACAGCCTTCGACCCTCAAACGAATGGCCAAGATGAAAGAACTAACCAAACTCTTGGGGATATGCTTAGAGCTTGTGTTTTGGAGTTTAAGGGTAGTTGGTATGATCATCTTCCACTAATTGAGTTTGCTTATAATAACTACCATGCATGTATTGGCATGGTTCCTTTTAAGGCTCTTTATGGTAGATGTTATAGATAATTCATTGGGTGGTTTGAAGTAGGGGAAATTGCTTTGTTAGGTCTAGATTTGGTTATGGAGGCCTTAGAGAAAGTGAGGTGGATATGAGAGAGATTGGTAATAGCCCAAAGTAAGCAAAAGTCCTATGCCAATGTAAGGAGAAGAGATCTTGCATTTAAGGTCGATGATTGGGTCTATTTGAAGGTATCACCCATGAAGGGTGTGGATCATTTTGGTAAAAAGGGTAAACTGAGTCCAACATATGTAGGTCCTTATAGGGTGTTTAGGAGGATTGGTAAGGTGGCCTATGAGTTGGAGTTACCTAGTAAGATTGATATGGTTCATTAGGCTTTCATGTATCCATGTGGAGGAAGTGTGTAGCTGACCCAAATGCTATTGTACCATTGGGTATTATAGATGTTGTAGAAGAAAACTTGACTTATAAAGAGGTGTCGATAGAAAATTTGGATAGACAAGTGAAGGGGTTGAGGAACAAGGATGTAGCTTCCATTAAGGTCCTTTGGAGGAATCAACAAGTTAAAATTGCCAGATGGGAAGCCGAGGCATATATGCAAAAGTGATATCCCTATCTGTTCCATTCTACTCAAGCCTAAAGTTCTAATATAAGTCCCTTATGTGATTTCAAATCTTATGTTTCAGCCCTCATGACATTAGCATACATGCAGGTTTATATTGACAAGTTCATGGTGATTTTGACACTTATGTTGAGATTTTTTGATGATGTTTAAGTGCATTATTACATTCTTAAGTGGGCTGAAATCATCTTGATTGTTCCTCTTATATACATTACTTCGACATTCGGGGACGAATGTTCCCAAGGGGGAGATATAGAAATGACCCCAAAAAGTGCCTATAAATGTGCCTCAAAAATGCCTATGATCGTAATTTCCATAAATCTCAAAACTTGTGCGTGATATCAAAATCTGACTTTATATTCTTGTTCAAGGGGAAAAATTGAGTGGGAAATAGGTCTAACCCTAATTTTAGAAGACTCGTCACAAAAAATGAATTTTGAAAAAAATTGCAATTCCAGTAGCGGTACGTGTTTGCTCTGCGATGCTGAGCCTACGGAGATGTGCATTTTGTTTTCCAATTTTCTTATTTCGGCCTAAGGCTTTGGGGTCTTGGGTCTTACCCTTCCTATGCATAAAAACACTTATACTTAGCCATACTTCAACTCTATATCATATTAGATATTCCCTAAAACCTTCTCCAACATTTAAACAAATATTCCACTCAAATTCAAGTATCTAGAACTCATTTCTAGATCTCAAGGAATTCGTTCAAGCTTTAAGTTCCCATTCAAATCGTCATCAAAAAAACTCCAAAGTTGAGGTATGTGGGTTTCATCCATTGGGACCTTTCACCCATGGTGTCTAACCTTCCTTCTTATATAAATTACATGATTTCAAGTTGTTTTACTTATGGGTATCTCTTACTATGAAATTTGAATATAAACTATGTTGGGGTTTCATACAATGTGACTGTTTAAGCATGTTTTGAGCTATGAATCTATGATCCAGTGTGTGATTAGATGAGGGAGTTTAATGTATCTTGCATGAAGGTATTACCAAATATCAGTGGGTGGTTTTACATTGATTTTTCTCACGTGATTTCACTCTTGAATAGCAAGGTCTTATGCTAGCATTACACACCCACCAAGTGTTTGGTAAAATGTCCAGTTAATGTTTCTTGAGTTGTTGAAGGTCTAATTCATGACATATGAGTTAAATAACTTTATAATTATGAAAGGAATGTATATATAGGTTGATTTCATGAGTTGTATCTATAGTGTTATAATTTGACCACGCCTTATTCGAGGGGAAAGGGTAGGATCGAACTACCATGTTATGGGGTATGTACCTCAATCACCTCACTCGGGGAGTGGTAGGACAGTGCTACCATGTTGGGGGATATGTACCTCAATTTCCTCACTTAGGGATTAGTAGGCCTATGCTACCATATTAGGGGTATGTACCTCAATCATCTCGCTCGAGGGGTGGTATGTACCTCACTCACCTCGCCAAGGGGGTTGTAGGGCTTGGATTCTATAATGATTGTCTCTTCCTACATATGTAATATATTTTATATAAGCATGTTTCACTTCAAGCATCATTCATGCACGCCATATTGCTATATGCTAATTTATTGCCTAATTTATGCATTTTGATTATGTTGCCTATCTCTTGTTGCATTGCATCCTACATATAGTACATTCAAACATACTAACACATACTCTATATCTACCTGATGTTACCATGTAGGAACTGAAGCTCCATTTGATTATCTTCCTCCTCCACTTGGCTAGTAATATCTTGAAGCAAGTTTCGTAAGTCCTCAACTTCGAGGATGATATATTTTGATCTTATGTTATGCAAAGACTCCCTTTTTTGATCGTATGTTTTTTACTATGAGTGTGAGCCCAGAAATTTGTCTTGGCCCCCACTCAACTCTAAGTTTAGAGGTGTTATTGGATAAGTAATATAATTATGCTTTGAACTATGTTTTTGCTTGACTCTTGGATATTTTGCTATAAAAGACTTTTCCCATTAGTCCCTTATCCTTATCTTATGCTTTTTGTTGTTGTTAAAATGATTCCATGACCAAGGATGTGTAATGACATTCTAAGAGGCTTATTTGGGGTCCTTTCAGGTTCCCCAATCCTCATATCGCGTCTAGGCCTTAGGATTGGGTCGTAAAAAGTTCAATGCCACATTCCTCAACCGGTTCTTTCCTATCAAGCTAAGGGAGGCTAAAATGATAGAGTTTATGAAATTTATTCAAGGTTCCATGTGTGTGAGGGAGTATGCCCTAAAGTTTAACCAACTCTCTAAGTATGCCCCATAATTGGTTGTTGAGCCGAGATTAAGGATGAACAATTTTGTGTCGGGTGATGATATTAAGGTGGATCCTAAGAAATTGAAGGTGATTAGAAATTGGCCTAGACCTTTGACTCCATTGGATATTAGAAGTTTCTTGGGTTTGGCGGGTTATTACCAGATGTTTGTGAATGGTTTCTCTTCTATTACTTCTCCTATGACTAAATTGACACAAAAGAAGGCAACATTCATGTGGATGGATGAGTGTGAGAAGAGTTTTCAAACTTTGAAAGACGAGCTTGTCTCCGCTCCTATCTTGTCACTACCAAAAAGGTTGGAAGGGTTTGTTGTATATTATGATGCCTCAAGAATGGCTTTGGGGTGTGTTTTCATTCAAAGTGGTAAGGTGATAGCATATGCCTCCAGACAACTTAAGGTCCATGAGAAGAATTATCCCACCCATGATCTTGAATTGGTGGCCATAGTATTTGCTTTGAAAATTTGGCGTCACTACTTAAATGGGGTTCATGTTGATATATTTACTGACCACAATAGTCTCCAACATGTGTTCACCTAAAAAGATCTTAATTTGAGACAAAAAGGTGGTTAGAGCTTCTTAAAGATTATGATATGAGTGTGCGTTATCACCCTGGCAAAGCTAATGTTATGGCTGATGCTTTAAGTAGGGTGTCTAAGGGTAGTATATCTCATGTTAATGATGGTGGCAAAGACATGACCAGAGAAGTTCACTGGTTGGCTAGATTAGGGGTTAGGTTGGGTGATCTTTATAATAGGAGTGTAGTGGTTATTGATGGTTGTAAATCTTGCTTTATTGAGGAGGTAAAGGCAAAACAAGATCTTGACCTTGCCTTGCCAGAGTTGAAGGACTTGGTGAGAGATGTAAAGTGGAGGTTTTCTCCCAAGGGGGAGACAGTGCCCTTGGGTACTAAGGTATAGTATGTGTGCCAAATGTGGATGTTTTGAAAGAATTAATCTTGAAAGAGGTCCACTGTTCATCCTATTCCATTCACCCCAATTTTATAAAGATGTATAGAGACTTGCCAGAAGTGTATTGATGGGATAGTATGAAGAGAGACATTGCCAAGTTCATATCTTGATGTCACAATTGCCAACAAGTGAAAGCTGAACATCAAAGGTCGGGTAGCCTAGACGAAGATATAGAAATTCCTTCTTGGACGTGAGAAGAGGTCAACATGGATTTTATGGTTGGGTTGCCTTAGACTTGGAAACATTTTGACTCTATTTGAGTTTTGTGGATAAAATGACAAAGTTGGCTCACTTCCTACCGGTCAAAACTACTTATGCTGCCGAAGATTATGCCATGTTGTATATACGTGAGTTAGTTAGATTGAATTAAGTACCTTTTTCTATCATTGAAATGATCCCAAGAAGTGTCAAAAGATGTACCTTGGAAGTGTTTGGAATTTCAAATTCCAAACATCTCAAAATACAAGCACAATTATGAAAATCCGACTTCATATTCTTGTTCAGGGGGTCAAAATTAGGGGAGAAGGGTCTAACCTCAATTTAAGATAAAAACAATTAGAAATTATGATTTTTCTAGTGACAAATTCTAGTGAGCAACCTACGCCCCTAGCATGATGTGCCAAGGGAACGCAGATGAAGAGAAGTTGTCTCCGCATCCTCTATGTGACGCGGAGAGGTGTATTTTCTGCCAATAATTTTCTGTGTTGTCCAAGAGTTTTAAGCATTGGGCCTAAGTGTTCCCAAATGTGTTTTTACCTATAATTAGCCATATTTCACCCTCATATCATCCTAAATATTCCACAATACTTACTCCAACACTTAGCCATATTTTTCACTCCTAAATTCAAGTCTCAAACCCTAATCCGGAACAAGCTTCAAGCCTCCATTTTCAATCTTCATCAAGAACTTCTCTAAAGCTATTGTGTGGGTTTGAACCATTGGGTCCTTTCACCCATGGTGCCCTGATCTCCTTTTTATTCAATTTTCATGATTTAAAGTTGATTTTACAAATGGTTTTACTAGTATGAATATGTATATGAACTATGTTAGAGTTATGTAAAGTTGTGACTATTTTGCTATGTTTTAAGCTATAAATCTTGGATCTATTATAAGGTTTGATGAGGGGTTTTAATGTATATTGCTTTAGGGTATTACAAGGTGTTGATTGATGGTTTTACAATGAATTTTCTTGCATGGTCTTGTACCCCTATTACACACCCGCCAAGTGTTTGATAAAATATCTGGCGATAGTTTCTTGAGGAATTGAAT
>JAOTQJ010206547.1:0-19287 GCA_025642045.1 Solanum sejunctum
TAAAAAAATCATAAATCTTTGGAAAAGGATACTTATTCTTTATGGTGACCCTATTAACTTGCCAATAGTCAATGCAAATTATAAGGAACTCCTCTTTCTTCTTCACAAATAATACCGGTGCACCCTAAGGTGATTGGCTAGGCCTAATGAAACCTTTCTCCAACAAATCCATCAATTGCTCCTTCAACTCCTTTAACTCCGTCGGGACCATACAATAAGGGAGAATAGAAATGGGTTGAGTATCGAGAAGGAGATCTATACAAAAATATATTTTCCTTCAGGAAGGGACACCGGGAAGGTCATTTGGGAAGACATCAAGGAACTCATTTACAATCGGAACCGACTCTATAGAAGGGACTTTGGACTCCATATCCCTAACCCTTACAAGATGATAGAGACACCCCTTAGATATCATCTTACGGGCTTTAATGCAAGAGATGAACCTAACCTTGACCACAATATCATGACTCTCCCACTCAAGAATGGGATCATTTGGGAATTAAAATTTGACCCTATAGGCTCTACAATCAATAGAGTCATAGTATGCATGCAACCAATGCATCCCAAGAATGACATCAAAATCAACCATATCCAACTCAACAAGATCCCAAGGCAATATCTTATGCAAAATACAAATGAAATAATTTCTATAAACCTTTCTAGCAATAATAGATGCACCAATAGGAGTAGACACCTCATAAGACACACAATAATTCAAGCTGAACATGGAACTTTTCGGTAACAAAAAGGCTAACGTAAGAAAGAGTGGCATGCTAATCAATCAATGCATACACATAAAAATCAAAAGACTTTTAAAATACTGGTGATGACATTAGGAACCTCCTCAACCCTTTGCCGACCTTGGAGTGCATAGAACCGATTATGCCTTGGGGCACCATCTTGTCGGCTATCTCTCCCAAAGGAACCACATTAGCACTTTGTGGACGAACTTCCTTACCCTTGTTACAATTTCGAGGGTAATCTTTCACCTTACGCCCAACTTCCCCATATCCATAAGAAGCATTAGTATCTCTCAAGTACGGGCCACTATGACCCCTACCACATTTTGGACACCCACCATTAGGAACCACACCCTCAACACCTTGGGCCCTTGGAAAGTCATTGCTAACCCTCTTATTAAATGCATGAGAAGACCCTTGGCCTTGGTGGAACTGGGCACCTTTCAACTATGAAACTTTCCCTCAAAATGGGCCCTCTTGGCCTTATTACTCCTCCCCATCCTAAACTTTTCATCCTCTAT
Source organism: Solanum sejunctum (assembly GCA_025642045.1). Lineage (NCBI taxonomy): Eukaryota > Viridiplantae > Streptophyta > Magnoliopsida > Solanales > Solanaceae > Solanum > Solanum sejunctum. The sequence continues at coordinate 1,262 of JAOTQJ010206547.1, forward strand.
TTTTTCAGCATAGGTCATCAAATGAGACAAATCCATGTCACTAATCAACATGCTGGACCGATATTCCTCACTCACCTAATTAGATACATCCATCAAGAACTTGTTCATTCTAGACCTTGGGTCGACAACCAAGTGGGGAGCATATCTAGAGAGTTGGTTGAATTTGAGAGTATACTTCCTCACACTTATAGACCCTTGTTTCAAATTCATAAACTCCATCATCTTGGCCTCTCTAAGCTCAAGAGGGAAGAATTGACTAAGAAAAAGTCGCCTTGTACTCCTACTAAAGCACCATATTATTCTTTCTTTTCTCATCCTTCCATTGAGTATACCATATTTATGCCACCCCTTGAGTTGGTAAGCTGCAAACATCGCCTTCTCTTCCGATCTAACACCCACAATAGCCAAAACCTTGTAGACACCATCTATGAACTCATGAGGATCCTCATCCACCTTTAACCCATTGAATTATGAGGGATTTATCCTTAAGAAGTTCCTCACCCTAGAACCCAGGGTATTAGCCCAAGGGGCTTAGGCCCCTTGATTGAATTGGTTGTCCATATCTTGGGCAAGCAAAGTGAGAGCATCCTGGAGCTCACTCTGAGTTAGTTGTTCCTCGGGAGTGCGAGCTCTTCTTTCTCTAGTATTAGGCATGATCTAGCATAGCAAAGAATAATCATTAGGGGTAAACCTTACCTTAACTTCTATAGTATAACATAGAGTAAGAAGAAAGGAAAGATTTCCTAAAATGCCTTATAACCTCTCACTCATAGTTATGGTGCACAACACAACTATGAATAAGACTATAATCGATGTAATGTGTTGGACGCTGAGGAACTAACAACCTAGTCCTCTGATACTAAGTTTGTCACAACCCAAGCCTAGGGCCTAGATGTAAAACGACAAATGGAGAACTCAAAGGGACCCCAAGCAAGCCTTTTAAGCTATCATTACACATCACTAGTTGCGGAAGCAATTAAACAACATAATTGAATTAGAAATCAGGGCAAAGGGACTGAAGAAAAGCTTTCTTAGCATAAACATCAAACGAGAGAGTAAAGGCTCATGGCATAAATACATAATGTGTCCAACAATGCCTCTAACCATAGAACTTAGGAAGAGCCTAGACACATAACCATGATCACCCACATAATCATATAAATAAAGAAAAGAGAGTATTAATATATAGCATAAGAGTATAGTCGTTGTCCTCAAAATGGAGGACTCACCAACTAGCTTGAGATTGATCGTACTAGCCACATAGAGGAGGATAATCAAGTGGGACTCTGGTTCTTATATGATAACATCATGTAGGCGTAGAGTATGTATTAGTACATTTGAAAGTACTAAGTATGCAGGATGCAATACAACAAGTGATAAGCACCATAACAAAATGCATAACATAGGCAATGGATAAGTATATAGCAATTGGCATGCATGAATGATGCTTGAATTAAAATTATGCTTATATAGAACATAATACTTCTGTAAGAAGAGACCATTATTAGTGAATATCCAAGGACTACCACCTTATTGAAGATGCAAATGAAGTACAAACCCCTTAATATGGTTGATGAGGTACAAGCCCTTGAATATGGTTATCAAGGTACAAACCCCTAGACATGGTTGATGATTTACAAACCCCTCAAGATGGTTATCAAGGTACTAACCCCTCTATATGGTTGCCCAAGCCTACTATTTACCAAGCAAGATGATTAAGGTATAAACCCCTCAACATAGTTGCACAGGCCTACCACCTCCCGAGCGAGGGGATCGAAGTACAAACCTCTCAACATATTTACCCAAGCCTACAACCTCTCGAGTGAGGCTTCGTCAATTCCTAACACTATAGAGATAATATCATATCCATATATTTCTTTCACCATCATATTGTCATTTAACTCACAAGACATGCATTGGACCTTCAATTAGTCAAGACATCAAAACTGGATGTTTTACCAAACACTTGGCGGGTGTGTAGTACTAGTATAAAATCATGCAATTCAAGAGTGGAATCATCCTAGAAAATTCAGCGTAAAAGCATGAGTAGATACTTGGTAACACCCACAAGTAATATCCATCGAAACCCTTCATCAAACCTCATAATAGATCTTAGATTCATAGCTCAAAATATGCTAAAACAATCTTAATTTCATGGAACCCCAACATAGTATGCAGTGAAATTCATAATAAGTAAGACCTATGAGTAAATCAACATTAAATCATTTAATTTAGGTAAAAGAGAAGGTTGTGTACCATGGGTGAAAGTACCCAATGGTTGAAACCCACATACCTTAGCTTTGGAGAATTCCTTGATGAAGATTCTAATAGAGACTTGAAACTTTAGTGAAATCCTTAAGATTCAGAAGAGATTTGGTCACTTGAATTTTGAGGTGAAATACTGTCTAAGTGATTGAGAGAGTATTTGGGAGTGTCTTGAATTATATGAAGGTAAAATATAGCTAAATATAGGTATTTTCATGCCTGGGAAGGCTTAGGTCCAAGACCCAAAGGACTTAGATCGAGATAGAAAACTAGCACATTTTTAACACTGAGGCGCACCCTTGGCGCGTCGTGCCAGGGGCGCAAATGCTCACTGAAAATTATATTTTTGTGATTTTTGGAATTTGATATGGTTACTCTAAAATTAGGGTTAGACCCATTTCTCATCAATGTTTCGCTCTGAATAAGAATATGAAGTCACATTTTCAATATCATGCACGGATATTGAGATATATGGAAATTATGATTTCGGGCATATCTAAGGAACATTTACGGGCACTTCTTTGGGTCGTTTTAGTAGCACTTTATCAGTTTTCATTGACAAAAATATTGAGGGTGAGCTAGTGAGCTATGCTCTAATCCCTACCAAGATAATTATGCAGAGGCGTGTGTTGGACCTAATGTTGATATCATTCCCCTAAGGGAAACATTGACTAATATGATATTGTCTACTTGCTTACTATCTTACGATTTACTTAATTTACCTTATGTATGCTTATGATAGGAATACAAGGCATTCATAGGATGCCTTCGTGTGTCACATTTGCCATGTCATAGCTAGGTCCTAGGTTTGAATCATGACAAAAGTAGTATCAAAAGCACAAGATTTGAAATAATCCAAGGTAGTCCAACATGCTAAGTGATTAGAGTCTTGCTCATAGGTGTGAAGCACACTACATCCATGAACAAGAGGCTATGATGCATTTAGGAAAGCTTTACTTCTTTTGTGATCTATGTCGTTCATTAAAGACTCTCATTTCCTAATGCTTTTCCTTTGATATTTTTAGAAAATGCCTTCATGACATGCTTCATTTCCTACGAGAGTTGATGCAAATATGGACCAAGTTCCTCAATGTCCTTAAGTTGACTATGTTACCAATGATGAGTTTAGGGTTGCTATCCTTCTCGAACTTCTAGGATAAGAGATTTTTCTAGGTGGAATCCCCTAGAGTTCTATCATTCCAAGGTGGATAAGGATCCATAAGAATTCATTGATGAAGTCTACAAGGTGTGGAGATTTTAGGGGTATGTTAAGAGGAGAAGGCTGATCAGTGGCTTATCAACATAGGATAGTTGCTTAAGTTTGGTTTAAAAAATGGATGCCCAAGAGAGTTGAGGAAGAGTCTATTGATTGGGAGATGTTTAAGGTCGCTTTCCTTGATCAATTCTTCCAATTTGAACTAAGGGAAGCTTAAGCGATGGAGTTCATAAATTTTAGTCAAGGCGGTATCTGTGTGAAGGAATATACCCTCAAGTTCACAAAGTTATCCAAGTATGCTCCTTCTTTAGTGGCTGACTATAGAATCTGCTTGAACAAATTCATCTTGGGAGTGTCTGACTTGGTGAAGATGGAGTATAAGGTTGCGTTGCTCATTAAGGAGATGGATATTTCGTGACTCATGACCTATACCAAACATGTGATGAGTAAGAAAAATCAAAATATGAGAATGATATTGTCTAAGAGGGATCATTATGATGTTATATTTTCTCATGCTAAGTCTGATGGTGGCCGCTTCTAAGAAAGGGTTGTCCTTTGCCACTTTAAGGTTTGACAAAGAAAAGGTAACTAACCCTAAGGCTCAAGGTGAGATTCTGAAGAGTGGTGTTATTCCTCCTACGTGTCCCCAGTTTGGGAGGAATAATATGGATGAATGCTTGAGAGGTACCAATGCTTGTTTTGGTGTTGGATAGGTAGGACAAAAGATCTCTGAATGTCCTTATGTTACTATTAAAGGGAAAAAAGGGAATCCACAAGGTCAAATGGTCCCCTGAGGGCAAGCAAGGTGGCCAAGCTCAAGGTAGTGGTCTAAGTGGTAGTTGATTCATTGCTTTTCATGCTAGGAAAGAGGTTGAGGAGTCTCTCAATGTGGTTATTGGTATGTTAAGAGTTTTTGATATATGCTTTGCTTGACCCCAGTGCTAATATGTCTTTTTTAACTCCTTACCTTTCTATAAAGTTTGATGTGTCTCCAAAAGTCTTACTAGAGCCTTATTTGGTCTATACTCCAATTGGTGAGCCAATGCTAGCGAATAAAATCTATAGAAATTGTCTTATGTCAGTCTTCCTATCACGACCCAAAATGAGATCCTGACTAAAGATAAACAAGGTAAACCATAATAACACTTCGCAATACTTGGAGTCATAAGTACAAGAGCATCTAACAGTACTAAGAGTAAATACAATTGTCTCAAAAGAAAATACAAAGTTGTCTCATAACATCTTATACCATATTTGCAACAAAAGCAATAAAAGCAAGACTAAAATATCCGCAACAACTTGAAGTCTGAGCTTCACTACAGAGATCTAGATGGGTGAATAATAACTTAGGTAGAATGATGAACTACCTTTTGCGAGTCCTTGTGGTCGATCTACAAGGAGGATACAAACAAGGGGTGACCACCGAAATATATCTAGTAGGTTCAACTGACTAGGTACGAGAAAGTGAAAATAAGTATGTAATAATGATGAATCTTTCACCTGTATCCAAAAAGGTTTGTACACAATAAAATATACATAATTATAAGATTCAATGACCATGATCACCCAATGATATAATATAATGAGAGATAGGATCACAATGAATAAACTTATCAAGTCATAACCAAGGGTCTCCCAACCTTGTCATCTACCCATGGTAAAGAAATGTCACAATGTCTCAACCATGCCACTTGCTTATGGTCAATGTGTATTATCAAGTATACTCCTTACCACCTATATATGGTCAAGGGATTATAAAATGTAGGTCTCGCCCTTGCCTCCTACCCGGGTCAAGGGGTCTGTACGAATACGGAACATATTACCCTTGCATCCTACTTGGGTTAAGGGATCACACAAAGTAATACAGAACAGATGCAAACCAATGATACAACCTAGATACAAATTTAAAGACATAGAGTAGCATAAATCTCATATGGTAACATAATCATGCAGAATAATACTAAGTGTCACAACTAGTGCCCAAACTATCAACATGTCTCATAACATCATATTTATATTAATAGCCAAGTATATCAACAATACCAATCCTCAGTCATCGCAGAAACAAAAGCATAACACAATACCAGACCTCATTCATCCCAAATTATGCACATGATCCTTGAAAGTATTTAAACAGTCATCAATTTCCACCAAAATCACCCACATGGTATCACAATGTCTCATATTAACATACTATTGTTCCAACTTAACTCAATTCATGAGGTTTCACCTTAATTTATCAATAGGATCATAATCTACTCATAACTCAACTCAAGTAAAATCACATTACCATCATTATTCCATCATATCAACAAAACTACTCACGAATCAGTATAGATCTCACAACTATCACATAAACATAATCAATAACTCATCTGTCATCCTAAAAGGTTAGTCGAACCTACCTCGATGCCAAAATTCACTCTTACTCAAGCTTTTAGTCAACTCAAATGCACAGTATGCTAAGGCTAAGTGAAATTGTAACTATTTTGCTATTATTTGAGCCATAAATCTTAGCTCTATTGTAAGATTTGAGGAAGGGTTTTGATGTATATTGCTTGAGAGTGTTTCAATATATTTATTGATGGTTTTAAAATAGATTTTCTTTCATAATTTCACTCTTGAATTGAATCATTTTACACTATCATTGCACACCCTCTAAGTGTTTGATAAAATATCTGATTATGATTTCCTTAGAAAATGAAAGTCCAAAGCATGAGATATGATATGATTGATATTATGATGTTGAAAGGAGCTTATGTATATGATATATCCTACATAAAGTGTTTATTAGACCATGCCCAATCCGTGGTGACTAAGAGTCCATATAACCTAGATGGGGGTTTGTACTCATCAACCTAGTGAGGGGTTCATACTCACAAGCTAAGTGATGGTCTCGCATCATCACCAATCTATTGAGGGGTTTGTACCTTGGATAGATAGCTTATTATCTTCTACACATATGATATCCTATTGACCATGAGTTACTTGAGCATGTTTTCCTTCTACATTGACCATACATGCCATGTTATTATACTAGGCCTATTTCCTATTGCTATGCATTTTGATTATAATGCCTATATCTTGTTGCATTGCAGCCTACATACTTAGTACATTCAAACATACTAATGCATGTTCTTGCCTACATGATATCACCATATAGGTACCGGAGCCCAAGTTGATCACCTTCCTCTTTCAGTGGCTAGTTAGGTGCTACTCAAGCTAGTTCGTGAGTCCTCTACTTTGGGGGCCTTACTCTATGATTCTCTTATCATGTATTGAGACACTTTTCTTTATTTTCTATTTTGACTATGAGGGTAAGCTTGGTTACTTTGTCTTGGCACCTACCCTTATCTAAGTATTAGAGGTATTTGTTGGACATGTTATGTATCTATGATATGAACTTTGACTCTTTGTCTCTGGATTATGATGTTATGTAGGCTTTCCCCTTAGCCCCTTGTCCCTATTCTTACTCTTTATGTCTTTTATATGCTTATGCAACCAATGCTATGTAATGATAAGTTTAGAGGCTTGTTGGGGTTCCTTCGGTTTTTCCATTTCCCAGGTCACATCTAGGTCCTACGCTTGAATTGTGACAAACTTGGTATCATAGTACTAGGTAGATAAATCCTCGAAGTCCAATACACTACGTTGATTAGAGTCCAATTTATGTTTGTGAAGCACGCCATGACTATGAATAGGAAGCTATGGGACATTATAGGAAATGTTCCCCTTCTTCATGTTCTAAGTCATTTGATAGAGTTGTGGTATGTTTTTCCCCCCTGACTATTGTTATTTGCTATGCTAGATCATGCCAAGCACTAGAGGAAGAAGGACCCAAACTTCCTAGGAGCAACCTACCATTAGTGAGCTCCGGGATGCTAGCATTATTCTTGCCAAAGTTGTGGCCAACCAAGTCAATCAAGGGGACCAAGCCTAGTGTAAGGGACTTCATGAGGATGAATCCTCCTGTGTTCTATAGGTCAATACTAGATGATGATCCACAAGAGTTTATTTCTAAGGTCTCAAAGCCGAATAAAAAATGGAGTTGGCGGTGTACCAACTCCAAGGGGTATCCCAAATATGCTATGATCAATGGAAGGGTGAGAAGGGAATTTGTATTGTGGTGCTTTAGGCAAAGTCCAAATTGGATTTCCTTAATCAATTTTTCCTCTTGGGCTTAGGGAAGCTAAGTTGGTAGAGTTCATGAACTTGAAACAAGGTGCTAAAAGTGTGAGGGAGTATGCCCTCAAGTTAATCAACTTTCAAAGTATGGTCCTCATTTATTGGCCGATCCTAGATCTAGGATGAATAAGTTTGTAATAGAGGTCTCCGACTTGGTGAGTGAAGAATATCGATCTGCCATGCTAATTTATGATATGGACTTATCTCGGTCGATGACATATTCCGAGCAAATGAAGGAGGAAAATTTGAGGAAGAGAAGGAGGCATAAGGCTAAGAGGGCTTATCTTAGGGGTATGTTCCAAAAGGGTGGCCGATTTGATCAAGTCCAATGGCCTATCCATGCTACTAATATGGGGTTTTCCAATAATTTCCCTAGAGCTCAAGATGTTGGTGGTGCCTACCATTAATGTGTGTTCTACATATGGGAGGAGTGATAGGGGCCATGTTTGAAGGGTTCTAATATATACTTTGATTTTAGGGAACTTGGTCACAAAAGGGTGGATTATCCGAGAAATCATGTCAAGGGCCGGTATGCAAATGATGTTCCATTGGGTACAGATGGTCCTTTAGGTGGTGCCCCAAGGCACAATTGGATTTATTCTCTACATGGGAGGCAAGGGGTTGGTGAAGTTCCCTATGTTATTACCGGTATATTGAAAATCTTTGTTACTAAAAGGTTCCACGTTGACCTTGAGTCGTTGCATGAGTCATATGAAGTGTCTAATCCTGTTGGTCCCTCTATTCTTGCTAGAAAAGTTTATAGAAGTTGTCTTATTTGTATTTTGCATAAGTTGTTGCTTTATGATATTATTGAATTAGACACGATTGATTTTGATGTCATTCTTGGAATGGATTGCTTGCATGCCTACTATGCTTCTATTAATTGTAGAATCCATAGGGTCAAGTTTCAATTTCCAAATGAACCTATCCTAAAGAGGAAAAGTTTTAATCTCTTTCATTAAAGCCCGTAAGTTGATCTCCAAGAGGTGCTTGTATCATCTTGTAAGGGTTAAAGATGTGCAGTCTAAAATCCCTTTCATAAAGTAAGTTTTGATTGTAAATGAGTTTCTTGATTTCTTGCCAAATGACCTTCCTATTGTTCCTCTGGAAAGGGAGATAGATGTTGGTATAGAGCTCCTCCTCGATATTCAACCTATCTCTATTCCCCCTTATTGTATGGCCTCGATGGAGTTTAAAGAGTTAAAGGAACAATTGAAAGATTTATTAGAGAAGGTATTTATTAGACCAAGCTAATCACCTTGGGGTGCTCCGGTGTTGTTTGTAAAAAAGAAGGATGGATCTGTTAGGATGTGCATTGACTACCGGCAACTTAGTAGGGTCACCATCAAGAATAGGTATCATCTTCCAAGAATTGATGATTTGTTTGACCAATTATAAGGGGCTAGATTTTTCACTAAGATTGATCTTTGGTCTGGGTATCATCAAGTGAAGGTTAGGGAGTGTGATATTCCAAAGACGGCTTTCTGGACCAGATATCGAAACTATGGGTTTGTTGTGATGTCTTTTGGATTGACCACTGCACCAACCATCTTTATAGACATAATGAATAGGGTTTACAAACTCTGCCTAGATTTCTTTATTGTTTTCATTAATGATATTTTGATCTATTCACATATTTGGGAGGAGCATATGGGTTATTTAAGGGTTGTGTTACAAAGATTGAGGGAGGATAAATTGTATGCCAAGTATGAAAAGTATGAATTTTGGTTGAAGGAGGTTGCATTCTGAGGTCATGTAGTGTTGGGGGATGGTATTAAGGTGATACCTAAGAAGATCGATGTGATTAGAAATTGGCCTAGACCATTGACCCCATCGGGTATAAGGAGCTTGTTGGGCCTGGCGTGTCACTATAGAAGGTTTTTTCTACTCCATTGCTTCCCCTATGACAAAATTGACTCAATGAAGGTTAAGTTTTTGTAGACCGATGAATGTGAGAGGAGCTTCCAAACATTGAAGGACAAATTTTTGTCTACACCTATATTGTCACTACAGGATGGGCTTGAGGGATTTGGGGTCTATTGTGATGCTTCCCAAGTTGGTTTGGGTTGTTTGTTGATGCAAAGTGTTAAGTTCATAGCTTATATTTCTAGACAACTCAAGCTATATGAAAGGAACTACCCTACCTATGATCTAGAGTTAGTCGTCGTTGTGTTTGCATTAAAATTTAGCATCACTACTTGTATGGGGTGCATGTTGATGTCTTCACCGATCACAAGAGCCTATAATATATCTTCACTCAAAAAGATCACAACTTGAGGCATAGAAGATGGTTAAAACTTCTTATGGACTATGTTATGAATGTGCATTACTGTCCCGATAAGACAAATGTTATGGAAGATGCTATGTCCATGGGTAGCCTAGCTTAAGTTGATGGCAGTGGTAAGGAGACGACTAGGGAAGTGCATCAATTGACTATATTGGGGGTTAGGTTGGAAGAGGTTGGGAATGATGGTGTTGTTGTTGTTGAAGGGTCTAAATCTTCATTAGTTGATGAGCTGATAGAAAAACAAGATCTTGATTCCACCTTCCTTGTTTATAAGGCCTTGGAGAAAGAGGGCAAAGTAGAGGTTTGCTCCCAAGGGAGACATGGTTCCCTTAACAATCAAGGTAGGTTATGTGTGCCTTTTGTTGATGGTTTGAGGGAGAAAATCTTTGAGTTAGTGAGTTTACATAGGGTTCCTCTGTCCATCATATCGCATCGTGATGTAGAATTCGCTTCACACTTTTTGAGATCTTTTCAAAGTGGTCTTCGTACAAAGGTTCATGTTGGTACGACCTTTCGCCCTTAAACGGATGACAAAGCTGAAAGAACCATCCAAGCACTTTAGGATATGCTTTGGTCATATGTATTAGAGTTGAGGGGTAGTTTGGATGACCATATTCCATTGATTGGGTTTGCCTACAATAATAGCTATCGCTCTAGCATCGGTATGGCTCCTTTTAAGGCTCTTTATGGGAGACATTGTAGATCACCGATTGGTTGGTTTGAGGTTAGTGAGGTAGCTTCATTGGGACCATATCTGGTTATGCAGTCTCTTGAAAAGGTTAATATGATTAGAGAAAGGTTGAAAACAACCCAAAGTTGTCAAAAATCCTATGCAGCCGTGAGAAGAGAAGACCTTGAATTCAAAGTGGGTGATTGGGTCTACTTGAAAGTTTCTGCAATGAAAGGTGTGGTCTGTTTTGGTAAAAAGGGGAAGTTGATTCCAAGATATGTTAGTCATATGAGGTTAATAAAGAGGATTGGTAAGGTAGATTATGAATTGAAGTTGCCTAGTGAAATGAATTTGGTTTATCCGGTGTTCCATATCTCTACATTGAGAAAATGTGTTGGTGATCCTAATGCTATAGTACATCTTAATCTTTTGGTGTTTTTAAGGATAACATGGTTTATGAGGAGATTCCAGTTTAGATTTTGTATAGGCAAGTAAAGAGATTGAGGAACAAGGAGGTGGCATTCGTAAAGGTAATTTGGAGGAACCAACAAATTGAAAGTGCTACTTGGGAGGCCGAAGCGGACATGTAAAAGCGGTATCCTTATCTCTTCCACTACAATCAAGACTAAGTTACTAACTCTAAGTCCTTTATGTGACTTCAAGTATTATGTTTCAGACCCTATGTCATTCATATGCATTGATGCTTTAGTTGATAAATTTATAATGATTTTACACTTATGTTGAGGTTTTGAAAATGGTATTTAAATGTAATGTTGCATTCTTGTTGGGGTCATTTAGTTAATGATTCTATTGTATTGTACGTCTATTATACATTCGGGGATGAATGTTCCCAAGGGGGATATATTGAAATGACCCTAAAAAAGTTCCCAAAAATATGACTTGGAAGTACCCAAAATTTTAAATTTCATATATCTCAAAATCTGTGTGTGATATCAAAAATTCAACTTCATCTTCTTTTTTAGGAGGTCAAAATTAGCAGGAAAAGGGTCTAACCCCGATTTTAGAGCAACTTTATCAAAATTCAAAAATCTCACTATGGAATTTCCAGGGAGATTTGCGCGTTGCTTCTGTGACACGCACCTGTGTTTTTTTGTTTAGTGTTTTTCCAGCTTTGGTCCAAGACTTCAAGTCTTGGGCCTAAAAGTTCCCAAACGTGCTTTTACCTATAATTAGTCACTTTTCACTCTCATATCACCCTAAACATTCTCCAATACTCACTCCAACACTTAGTCATAGTTTTCACTCCCAAATTCAAGTCTCAAACCCTTATTCAGAACTAAGGATTTCCTTTAAGGTTCTTCTTCAAGCTTCATGTCTCCATCTCATATCTTCCACCAAGCTCATCTCTAAGCTAAGGTATCTAGGTTCCTTTCATGGGTTCCTTTCAACCATGATGCCCAAACCTCTTTTCATTGAAATTGCATAATTTAATGTTGATTTACAAATGGGTCTTGTATACTATGAAATTCACTGCAAACTACGTTAAGGCTATGTGAAATTGTGACTATTTTGCTATGTTTTGAGCTTTAAATCTTGGATCTATTGTAAGATTTGAGGAGGGTTTTTGATGTAGATTGTTTGAGGGTATTGCAAGGTGTTGACTGAAAGTTTTACAATGGATTTTCTTGCATGATTTTACTCCTGAATTGCATAGTTTTACACTAGCACTACACACCCACTAAGTGCTTGATAAAATGTCTCGTAATGGTGTCTGGAGGAAATGAAAGCCCAAAGCATGAAATATGATATGATTGATATTATTATGATGAAAGGAGCTTATGTATATGATACATCCTATATAAAGTGTTGCATTAGACCATGCCCAATTCGGGGGTACTAAGAGTCCGGATAACATAGATAGGGGTTCGTAATTATCAACCTAGTAAGGAGTTTGTCCTTCACAACTAGGGTTATGTGATGGAATCATCATCAAGATAGATAGGGTTTAATACTCATGAATCTAGTGAAGGGTTCATACCTCACCACCTAAGTGATGGGGTGGCAACATCACCAACCTACCAAGGGGTTTGTACCTTGGAAAGCTAGGTTGGTCTCTTCTACACATATGATATCCTATATGAGCATGACTTACATGAGCATGTTCTACTTATGCATTTATCATACATGCCATGTTGTTATACTATGCCGATTGCCTATTGTTATGCATTTTCATTATAACACCTATCTCTTATTGCATTACATCCTATATATTTAGTACAGTCAAACATACAAACGCATACTCTTGCCAATATGATATCACCATGTAGGAACCAGAGCCCAAGTTTATCACCCTCCTCATTCATGTAGCTAGTTTAGTGCTACTTAAGCTAGTTTGTGAGTCCTCCACTTCAGGGACCTTAGTCTATGTTTCTATTATAATGTATTGAGACATTTTTTTTATTTTCTATTTTGACTATGAGGGTGATCCCAGTTACTTTGTCTTGGCTGCCGCTCTACCTAAGTATTAGAGGTGGTTGTTGGACACGTTATATATCTATGATATAAGCTTTGACTCTTTGTATCTTGATTATAATGTTATGCAAGCTTTCCCTTTAGCCCTTTATCACTATTCTTACTCTTTATGTCTTTTATATGCTTCCCTAACCAATGATGTGTAATGATAAGTTAAGAGGATTGTTTGGGGTTCCTTTGGGTTATCTATTCGCCGTGTCATGTCTAGGGGCTAGGCTTGGCTCGTAACATAGGTATAGGAATAAGCATGATCCATAGAACACATACTACATCATAACTAAGCGGTGGGAAAGTATGACTCACGCTATGGGGATAGAATACATTTTAGGACTTTCTACAATTCCACATCTCATCATAAGCACATCATCATATTATTAATCGTCCATAGATAGCAATCATCACAAGCTCCAAAACTAATGACATGACATAGCACAGATCTGTACAAGACTTTACATATTGTCCAATAATGCTTCTAAGTCATAAAATAGGATGGGGCCAAGACTTATTCTAGGCTCACTCTCAAAGTAAATAAACCATAAGAAGAAGTAACATATAGGTAGATGGATAGTGGCTTATTCTTGGATGATAGGACCCACCACCACAACATTCCTAATCCGAGCTAACCATCAAGAGGAGGACAAAGATAGTGTCTTGTCGCGACAAGTTTAGATCATATAAGCAAAGAGTATGTTTTAGTACATTTGAATGTAACAAGTATGCAGGCATGCAATGCATATAAATTCTTTAAACATGTATTCAATGTTTGATGAAAAGGGCACATATATAGAAGAAGTATATACACAAGGAAGAGTAATATATCAATATTCCATAAGATCCACGATGCATGAAATGCCATAAGATTTTAACATAATAGGGATGAGACCTCAACTAACATATAGACCATATGAGTTATAACATGGATTCTTGTGTCTTCCCCAAACCGAATAAGATGTCATATACTTGCTAAAGGTGGACCATACTTCTCCTGACCGGTACCCCAATTTTGGACATATAACCTTACCTTACAAGCACCCCCTTTTTTTAAGGACTTTTTCATTCATAACATTATTCTAACCATACCTTATGGGCACCCCATTATGACATAGGCTACCATTCATGAACCTATGTTTGGCATATATTTATGGGACTTTCGTACTGGACCCTTAGAGATAGACTCCCTCCCAGAAGTCCACTCGATGCTAAGTCATCTGATGTCACCCAGGTTACACCTCCATTTAGAAGATAAAGTGGTTTTTGTCAAGAAATAAAGCCTAACCAAGGTTAGGGTCAAATCCACAAGAAATACATAGACTCATGAGAATTCAGTGACTATAATTTGAGTGATTAACCAACACACTTTCCCAAAGGGGTGGGGGTTGCAATAATCAATGGACAAATAAACTAACACACACAAGAGAGAAATCAATATGGAGAGAAACTAGCATTTTGTGTTTCCCATGATTCCCTCAATTAATATCACAACATAACCTAATTCTTTTCTATAGTGTAGCATGCCAAAAGATAAGCTATGTTCACTGAGCCCTTTGGTCAAAGGTGAGAGGCAAATTTCATAATGTTACTTGTCCCATCTCCATGTGTGCAACACTAATCCTTACCAATGAGTACTAGTGAAACCTCCCCTTGACCCATTTGGTTGATTAGACAAGAACATATCAATCGCATCTTATTAATTAATATCTTCTCCTATTCATTACTACCTTGGTCCAATTAATAATACTAGGTGGATTTTAATTTTGGCCACCATTAGAAAACATGAAAAGTGAAAAGAGTTAATTAATACATGCATACACACTTTTCAAGAAGTATGAATTATCCAATTTTACGTTGTTAGCTCTTCATGATTCTCAGAACTCTAGTTGTGGATTTAGTTACTCATACTTTATGTAGATGGAAGAATTATGAATTTGGAGAACATACTTGAAAACTTACACAATTGAGTTAAGAACAAGAAAATCCAGCTTCAATGAGAATCACAAGATTAAAGATAAAATTAAAGTACAAGTGTTTTCAAAGATTCTCCAATATAATCTCACTATTTTGTCTCTCCAATTTCTGAGTAATATGCAAAAACTTCTGCAAAATAACCTGAAAAACCTATTTATAATAAGCAAAATGTAAGTCCTAAACATAATAGGATAATTTGTTGACATGCCTTACAAAAGGGTTTACAGGAAATATTGCATTCACGGCCCGTAACAGGGGTCTTGTACAAAGCTGCTGAAAAAAAAGGACTTCAAGTTGACGACACCCCTCTATGACTCATAAAGTAGTTTATGTCCCGTAAAGGAGTTTCATCTGATGAATCTTCAGAAAGACCCAATTTCTTATCCTCAGGACACAAACCATGGTCTACGACTCATAAATTATTCCATGAACCATCTATATTTTTATAGAATCAACTTCAGTAAATAGATCCTTGCTAGAATTGTCCATGAAACCTACTTCACAACCCGTCAAAAGGTCAATAGACTGTAAAGGGTCTTGTACTGCATCAAAATTAAACTTCTTCTGTTTTCTTCCCAAAATCAATGCCAAACTGGAAATTCTATAAGAATACCATAAAAACACATAAAACCAACTAATATCGCATTGAGAACACATAAAATTCCATGTTTTAAGCATCGACACTATTATATTTTGATAGCATATCAACACCCTCAACTTAAAATTGTTATTTGTCCTCAAGTGACCGACTCACTCTACATAGATAGTATAATAACACAAATACCTTAACCCAATGACATAAATCACATATATATCAAACATAGATACCCATATCACCTTTTTAAAACAGAATCAGATAATCATCTAGCAAACCTATGCAGACCTGTGATAATAGAACTATTTGGAAAAAGCATACGGGTGGGTCGGGGACTCGCCCGGCAAGCGGCCCATGTGGACGGAGGGCGTTGGCTGGGCCCTGGTAGGATTTTATGGCCCAAGCACTGCGAAACAGGTGATTTCGGCCACTTTCCGTGGGTGTTAGCCCACGGTTACTATCAATAGTTCACAATGATTAAGCCTACTTCTAACAATGCAATGCAAGTGCCCTTACAGATAGAAGTCCCATATCATACACTCAATGATATTTTCATTTATAACCTTAGGACTTTGCAAAATCACTCACTCTTACAAAGGATATTCATGCATCAAGCCTAATACCATAGGTTTGCCCTTATACTTTCAATGATATTTTCATTTATAACCTTAGGACTTTGCAAAATCACTCACTCTTACAAAGGATATTCATGCATCATGCCTAATTCCATAGGTTTGCTCTTATACTTATGGCTATGACCTTTGACTACTTGGACTAGAATCACCTTAGGACTTCTAGGCGTGTAACGTAGGCTCAAGGGATTTGGTGTGGAATTTAGGGATCATAGTGACTAAAGGGCCTCCTTGAAACACAATGTTTTTTTTACACTTTTTCCCTACCAACTCTAATATTTTCATCTCATTCTCCCTTTCTCATATTTCAAGCTTTTTTGGGTGCTTTCTTTTCATTTTTCAGCCTTTTTCCATGTTATACACATCATTTTTATTTTTAGCTCACAACTAAGATTATTTTTTTTCTTACACCCAGTACATGATTATTCTCCTTTTCTTTATATCACTCTCAAACCAGCCACCCTCAACTTAGGCTATTGTCCTGTATTGAGGTGCACAATATCCATCCTCTAAACCAGGTTCACTTTTGGTAGCCACCCTCAACTTAGACTTTTTGCCTCAGTCAAGGTACACAATGTTCAAGGAGGGACCATGGCTAATTTCAATGGTTTACTACTAACAAGGCTAGGTTAATCAGGTGCTTTCAAAGAATAGGTATATACTAGGCTCAAAAACTAGGAACAAGGATACAATGCAATTTTGGTCAGTCATTTAGGCTAAGTGGGTATTAAGAACAAAGGCCTACGATCCTTTTGTAACCCAATTAAACTATAGTCTAACTAAAAGTAACAGAGCAAGTTCTGAATTAGCACAAAACATATGAAATCCAATAAATTAAGCTGACACTCACATGACACTAACTATATTATCAACAAAATACTCTCAGATCATGCTTTTTATCTCAAATTATCCTCACTTATCAGAAAAACATTGTCAACATACCTAAAAAATGCATGGTTTCTATCTAACTAATAATCAAAATGTTTAGTGGGTATCATTTTTCAAGAAAAACAAAAAAACATTCTATATGCCACAAGCATTAGTACAATATGCCACAAATATCACCTAAACTTCCTAAACATTCTGGTACAGCAGAAAGTAAATATCCACGGAGAAAAAGAACACAGGGAAGTAAACCCCTGGATAAAAAATTAGGGTAGTTATGGACCAAGCTACTCATATTTCACTAAGATCCATAACTAGCCACACCCCATCGAAAAAGATGATCATTTCCCCCAATGTACACAATCAACTCAAAATAAAATATAGAAGGGTCAAAAATCATACATAGATGCCTAAGCACCGGTGTGTACCTTGGTTGCCTCCCAAGCAGCGCCTGATTTTTATCGTTTAACAACATAGATGGCTTGAGTACTCACACTTCCTCAAGCTTTTGTTCTCCCTTGTTAGAAGTTGTAGCATGTTCGGGGCACTTATCTCACCATTACTCATCTTCATCTTATATAATTCAGTATCCTTTGGATTTTGGTTTAAGGTTCCAGGCAGTATGCCTCTTGATGTGGGGCCAAAAATATATATTTTTAGTCATTATTTACCTCATATTCAATATGAAGAATACCTCAGTTTATCCCTTTTTAGCATAAACTTTACAGATTGTGCTAAATAGTGTATTTTATTTGTAGAATTAAATTGGCATGAAACTGAAGAAATTTGAAACTCAAACGAATTAAAAAATAAAGATTACAGAAGAAAATTCA
>JAOTQJ010206557.1:0-19286 GCA_025642045.1 Solanum sejunctum
ACATAATCTTCTGGTTCTTTACCTATGTGATACAAAGCATAAACTACATGTTGACAAGGAATACCCCTCAACTATCACAACCTATAGGTACAGGTCTGCCTAACCATGATTCCAATATCATGATTCCAGTTCACCCTTATTTTCCTACCAATTTCTTTATTTTTCTCCAAAACATGCCTTGCCACAGGCAAAATATCACTGGTCCAAGTACTTGCAAACTTAATCATATCCCCATGCCTATCCATCATTTTCTGTCTAGTATCTTCAAGCATACTAATCACAGATCTGTGCCTAGGACCAACATCCTATGAATTAAATATTTCATACATATTGTTTTCCACCACATCACACTTGGATGTTTCACTAAAAAAAGCTCTACACTAAAATTCTTTGTTATAGACAAGCAGAGACTCACATATTCTATCACCAAGCTTTCCTAAATATGTAAACTCATCTTTCAATTTTACCTCCAAACTAGCTTTGGTACACCTCCAAAATGCTTTTCTCCTCTCTTTACCTCTCCATTTCTTTTGCCCATTTGCCCAAATGTGTCTTGCACACATTCTGCTTTTAGCAAAAGGAAGTAACTCAGCAACAATTGACTCAAGTCCCTACAAGAAAGAAACAAAACTCAGTGTTTCACTCAGTTTTATGCTAATCGTAATAGCAAGGGCATGCCATACATACAAATACTTTGCATTATCACATTCATTTCTTCAATTAACTATTCAACTATCACAAGGGATCAACTATACAGATACTAAATTCCCTATTGCTCCATTTAAGCATATCTGCTATTAGAACTTACAATCACATTATAACAATTCACATCAGAACAATCAAATCAGAATAATTCAATTCAAACTTACAATTACATTTAAGTCTAACAATCCAATTCAAACTACAAAAATTTCACAGTTTCATATATTTTTCAGTACGAAACTTCAAACACGATAACACAATGATATGAACCAAACTTCACATGTAAGACCTTTACAATAAACCAGAGAAGAGCATTTGACAATGAATCAAATAAGTGCATTTGATATGAACTCCTTTGTTTTAGGATCAAACAACACAACAAGTGCATTTGATAATGAACTAAATATTAACAACCAATCATGTTCACAAAATAAACAAATATCAGAATCTGAATTTCAGTGTCAATATGACAAAATACGAAATCTGAATTGCACTCATTGTTACTGCAATTCCAAACTAAAAACTTAAAACAACATAAAACTAAAGATGATTAAAATACAAACACTAAAATCCCTCTGCAAATATACACACACTAAAATCCCTCTGCAAAAGTATAAAGACTAAAATCCAGCAGAGGTAAACATTCCTAAATACAGCAGAGGCATAGGAATATTTTAATACTAGAAAATGCTTCTTTCACAGCAGATCAAGATTCAATTTTTCAGCTATCCCAGTTCTCATACCAAGTATATATCTCATGGTAAAAGCTTAAAAATTCCAACCTTTAAGCAAGTATTGAATTTAGACAAAACTCAAACTGAAACTGAGATGAGATGAAATAAATACCTTTTGCATATTAGACATGATGATTATGCTGTATCCATCACCAAGATGCAATCTTCAATCAGATATCTTAAAAACCAACACCAAGAGTGTTTGGTTTCTTGATCCACCACTGCTTAAGCTATTGGATACATTTATTGTTTTTATTTCTTTCTACAGCCACTAATAGCTCTCCTTTGCAAGCACCCTTCAAAAAACAACCATCTAGGCCTATAATCTTCCTACAACCTTCCAATCATCCATTCTTCAATGCAGCAAACCACACATAGAAGTATTTAAATAAGTGTTTGCCAGGAACTGTTTTATTATCAGTTCTCACCCAACAAGAAGTTCCCGGATTTGAACTCAATCATATCAGCATAGTCCAACAGTCTTGAAAACTCAAGCTTCCAATCACCCATGAACTTTTAAATTACATTTCGTTTTGCCCTATAACATATTGATCTTCCCAGTTTTAATCCCCATTCTTTTTTTATTATTTCTTGAAGTTTATGAACCCTAATATTAGGTTGAAATATTATTCTATCCCTCAACTTCATTTCCACATACTTTGCTGTGCAAAATTTATTCATGTTCTTTGTAAAATATGCATGAACAGGATAGTACTTTTTCACACAAAAATCCCCTATATCTTTATCTAAACTAGCAAACACTTCCTATTTACAATTTTCTTGACATCTCACCCTAACTCTATGAGGTTCATTGGGTTTAATCTTTAATTGAACTTTATTTTGCATAACATAATCAGCAACAACCTTTCTAAACTAAATTGCACTCTAAAAAATTATACCCAATTCAAAGAAAGATATGATAGAAGAAGGATCATACCTCAATTTATTTCTTTTTCTTCTTAAAGGGAGATCCACACCTTTTTGTTCTAAAATATCGAGTATTTTATCACTATTTTCACTAGGTTCATCTGATGAAGTAATAAACTCTTCATTACCTCCTAATTTATCTTGATATTTGACTGACTTATTGGTAAAAGCACCCTCAAAACCTTTATCTATCCCAACCTCTCCAAGCTCAAGTTTTGCCTGTGTGGATTTGTCCTTAGACTTTGTCCTTCCCTCTCTAGCCTCACTTCTTTTTTGTTCTCTTTGTTTCTCCCTGAAAGTTCTCAATTCTTCATCGACTTCACTATCATCTTGATCTGGTACAACATTTAAGTTATCCTCTTCATAGTCATCAGAATCAGTAATTTCTTCCTCTAAATATTGTTCAATTCCACCTAACTCATCGATATCATCATCTAACTAAGAAATCCTAGACACTACCTCTGTCTCTACATTAACATTTGGACCAGACAATGGTCCCAACTGATTTGTAGGCCCTACCTCTACCAGAAGCGCATGCTTCAGGAATATATTGAAACTCGACCCACTCCATAAATCTTTAATATAATTATACAGTTGGTTGTCACTTTCTAACTTGACAAATCTATGGGTAATAGGATCTTCAGTAAAAAAATCATCAACTTCATCATGCCCAATGTCTTTTCAATACAATTTCAATTTCGTCAAAGAGAAGTGATCCTTGTCTATGGAGAAGACACATTTTTCAGACATCGAAACATACCTACCTTTATAGAAGCGACCACCATGGTGAAAAATAGCTATAACATGACCCATATCTACAGAAAAAAAATTGAGATTACATCAACAAACTTCAAAAATGTATACTAAAAATTAAACTTCAAAAATGAAAAAATCTAACATACTTGACTAAATTGAAGGTTGGCAACAACAAAAAATGCAAAAATTAATAATTTTCTACATTGAATCTTCACTGATTCGTCGCTTGTAGTCGGAATCGTTAAGAACTACACTCAAAATTAGTATTTTCTGTTAAGTGGAAAAGGGGCAAAATTCGCGGCAGGTGCGAACTTCTTTCCCTAATACTGTTTAGTGACAAATTGAAACTTCTTAATCCACCATGAACTGAGTTCTTATTTCAACAACACGCTGAGTTATTCTTTCCCTAAGGTTATGCTATACCTGCGGTGCGGTCTCTTCTCCCATTCTCTATCTGAGAATGAAAAATATGCCTTTTTCCCTTTTGTATGTTTATTTTATTTATTTTTTAATTGTAATACGTGTAAAATAGGGGTATGACGTGTACAGATTGTGCTTGCATGGACGAACGTGGCATCGCATGATTGGATTGAAAAAACACGTTAGTGCGATTGTACCTCACGAACTTAGGCAACTTGGACTTTGTGCCTACTTGTTCAGAAATTGCCAAGTTGAGGGTCATATTTGTGCAAGTCGAAAGTTTAAGTTTCAACTTGCAATCTGGTGCCAAGTTCAGGGTCAAATTTGGGTATTATGTCTAAATTGTTTTACTCCACCTCGGACCCTCATCCCCGCACCCCCACCCCCATTCAAAAATAAAAATATTATTTTATGAAAAATTCAAATTTTATAAATTTTAAAAACTTTCATTTTACAAAAAATGTAAATATTAAAAATTTTAATTTTACAAAAAATTTAAATTTAAAAATTTTATTTCTTTACTCCACCTTGAGCCTTATCCACTCTCACTCCTAACCCCCTGCCTTTACCCTCCTACCTCCCAAAAAAGAATTTAAATATTTTTTTAAAAAAATATTTCAAATTATAAAATATTTTTTTAGTGTCAACAACTAGAAAAAAAAGTTCTTGAAGATTAGTACTAGAAGAAGAAAACAATTGTATTTTAATTTGAAAAAATAATAGTTTATATATAAAGGGATGTAGTAGGGGTAAGAATGACAATTTATGTCTTTTTTACTGTTGAAATCTTCACAAATATAGCATTCACGCGCCCCTTTTCTGTGTATGACATGTGATTTGCTTAAGCGCCTTGTGCCTACTTGATAAAAAACAGGCAAGTTGGAGTGCCTATTTGTGCACTTTGAAAATTTGAGTTTCAACTTCAAATTTCGCTCTAAGTTAAGAAGTCAATTTATATATTATGTCATTGAAAAAACAAAGAAGACTTTCATGAATCTTGTGGTCCTAAATTAAAGTTGTATCAAATGTACCAAAATGTCTCTTTAATCTCGTGTCTATAAAGCTTGTCGTATGAAAGTTGCAACAAAGGAAAGAGTTTTTTTTTTGAAAATAACACCAGCCAACAAAATACATAATTGAATCTTGAAAAAGTATTCTCACAAACAATAAAGAGTAGAAATGAAAAAACATTTATAGCAACCATTCCTACTTGATCTTTAAAGAATAAACATATTGTTAGTATGATATGTTGTAATCAATCAGAAAAGACAACTGAAGCGTGCGGAGAGGATATTGGAAAGCTTAGGAACTTGTGCCTCAATTTCACATTATCCGAAGACATCCTTTGGAATCCATTAATGACAAACTCTTGTAGCACTGGTGCATGCTTGAGCAAATATTTTACCAATTGCAGCACAAACGTATTTTGGCTTAATGATCCATCTGTGTTGTGAAAATGAGCAATTAACATTATGCATCTCAAACCTCCGGGTTAGTTCATCCTCATTTGTGTACCTCGACAACAGGTCCTGCAGTCTTATTAACAAAAAAATATGGCTGATTCCTATGGGCTTATTTGGTGTCAATATTATATTCGGGTGGAAGCCAACTCTTTACATATCGTGAATGTTGTCAAGTGAGTTCCAAATGACTCTATTATTGAATAGATGAAAGAGTTGATTCATATGTCGAGGTGACAACCTGTGAGAGAGAAGAAAATGGTGTGGCTGATTGTTTAGCTCGATAGTAAGTGCAGAGAATAAAATTTTCGACTTTAATTCGTTACCAACAGCAGTGGGAAGATCTTTCTTTGTTGATAGAGCTACCATAAAAAGTGTACCCAAGCATCACTTGTGATTATTTACCTACATATTGTCGTACATGCAAACATCAAGGTCACAGAGATGAAATATGCAAACTAAAAATGCCAAAACCAATGGGGCAATGATTAAAGAAGACCATACATGAAGTAACAAAACTAAAGGGATAAAAGAAACTTAAACATCAAGTGACAAAAATAAAGGTCCAAAACAAACTTACTGAGCAATGCCTCAATTAACAGTAGCACGAGGGTTGAGCTGGCAATGCCTCAATTCCAAATCCCTGAGCAAACAATTTTCAAATGCATACTGAGGAAAGTCATATGCCTGGTCATCATCTATCTATACGTGGGAACTCCAAAATTTTACAGTTAAATTATTAAAATGCCCTTTTTATCAATCTAAATATCCTATTTATAATTTAATTAATTAAACAAAATCCACAGGAAAAAAGTCATCCCTTCAAATCATATTTACCGCTGAAGAGATGCCACCACTTTATCTCATTATCTTTGTATCTAGCGGGCCTCTCTCGGAAGATGAATGATATTGGCTCTCAAGAAATTGAGCATTGTAATTAGCTACATGTACAAGAAGAACAATAAAGTTCCATACATTGGCAAGAGGAATACAGAGAAAATCTCAAGAAACTATTGTGCAACGGAACTTTTAAGAGAAAACTAGCGCCTGACACTAAAGTGTTCCAAGGGATCAAAACTATCTTTTCCTATAAGTTACCCGAACTTACTAAAAGTCTACAACAACTTAAATTCGTACAATAAACTGTCACGATCCGGACCTAGGAGCTAGACATGACACGGCGAATGGGGAACCCAAAGAGACCCCAAACAAGCCTCTTATCATATGGTTACACATCCTTGATCGCGGAAGCAATCAAAACAATAATAAGAGATAGTAAATAGGGATAAACAAGGTTAAGGGACAACTTTAATACCATAAAAATAGAGAAGCCAAGAGTAAAACATCAATACATCATAAGGTTCCAACAACACCTCTAATACATAGATAGGAGCAGGGGCCAAGACAATCTCGGGGCTCACCCTCATAGTTATGAGTTTCCACCTAGAAAGAGTCAAAAACATAGCATGAAAATCAAGAGACATATCCTCGGAGTTGAGGATTGACCAACTTGCTTTGAGAAAAATCTTACTAGCCACATGGAGGAAGATGATCAAGTGGAGCTCTGATACCTACATGATGACATCATGTAGGCATAGAGTATGCGTTAGTACGTTTGAATGTACTAAGTATGTGGGCTGCAATGCAATACGAGATAAGCAACACAATCGAAATGCGTAAATATAGGCAATGGATGTGCGTAGCAACAATATGGCATGTATGAATGATGCTTGAAGTAAAACATGCTTATATAGACCATATTATGTGTGTAGGAAGAGACCACTAATTAGTTAATGGGTTTACTCGTCCCCCCCCCCCCCAATCCTAGGTGATTTATGTATCAACCCCTCAATTTGTTTAATGAGTTTACCACCCCCAATTCTAGATAATTGAGGTATCAACCCCTCAATTTGGTTAAACCCCCCATCAGGTGATTGACGTATCAACCCCTCAATTTGGTTAGTGGATGTACCACCCTTATCCAAGGTGATTGAGGTATCAACCCCTCAATTTGGTTGATGGTTGTCTCACCCTACCATCCATGATGATTAAGGCATCACCTTCTCAAGTACGCATGGTCAACTTATAATCCTATAGATACTTTTCATGAAAACAACTGATACAAATATTTCTTTCATCATCATAAAGTCATTCAAACCATAGGTCATGCAATGGGTCATCTATAACTCAAGAATCCAAAATCGAATATTTTATCAAACACTTGGCAGGTGTGTAATGCTAGTATAAGACCATGCAATTCAAGAGTAAAATCATGCAACAAAATTTAATATAAAACCACCCACCAACACTTGGTAATACCCTCATGCAACGAAATATACTTGAACAATCATACTTTTATGAAATCCCAACATAGTTCATAGTCCAATGCATAATAAGTAAGATCCACAAGTACATCAACTTAGAAATATGCAATTTAGGTAAAAAGGAAGATTGGGCACCACGGGTGAAAGAGCCCAATGATTGAAATCCACATACCTTCACTTTGGAGATATTCTTGGTGAATATTGAGATGAGAACTTGAAGCTTGAATGAAATCCTTAGGTCCGGAAAGAGATTGGGACACTTGAATTTCGAGTGAAATATTTGTCTAAGTGTTTGAGAGAGTATTGGGGAATGTCTTGTATGATATAGTGTTGAAATATGTCTAAGTATAGGTATTTTTACGCATGGGAAGATTTATGCCCAAGATCTCAAAGCCTTGAACCCAGATAAAATAATTGGCAACAAAAATACACATCTCCACGCCCTGGCCGAGTCGCGCTAGGGGCACGGAGAGCTCTTTGGAATTTGCATTTTAGGAAAATAAAATTTTGATACGGTTGCTCTAAAATCGGGATTAGACCCATTACCTACTTAATTTCGTCCCCTGATCAAGAATATGAAGTCGAAGTTTTGATATCACGCACAGATTTTGAGATATATAAAACTTACAATTATGGACATTTCTAAGGCACATTTTTGGAAACTTTTTGGGGTCGTTTCAATATCTCCCCCTGGGAACATTCATCCCCAAATGTCAAAGAAACGTTTAGAAGAGCAGTAAAAAAGATAAATTTAGCCTACGCCAGAATGAAACAATGCACTTAAACATCATTTCAAAAATCTCAACATAAGTGTCAAAATCACCATGAACTTGCAATTTAAACATAAATTTATGCAAATGTCATGGGACTGAAACTTAGACTTAAAATCACATGGAAGACTTAGTTGTTATCTAAGGCTTGAATATAGTGAAAGAGGTATGAGTAATGCTCCTTGATGATCGCTTCGGCTTCCCTAGCGACACTCTCAACTTGTTATTTCCTCCAAAGAACCTTAACAGAAGCTACATCCTTATCCCCCAACTTCCTCACTTGAACCATCCAAAATTTTCACTAGGCCCTTTTCATAAGTCAAATTGTCCCTCATCACATTCACAACCTTCAAAGTCACCATAGCACTTGGGTCACCACACACCACCTTAACATAGACACATGGAAAAACTGAAAGAACCATATTCATATCCATAGGCAACTCCAATCCTTATGCAACCTTACCAATTCCTCCTCCAAACCCTATAAGGACCTACAAACCTTAACCCAATTATCAACCTTAATCACACATAGTCCACTTGGTACCATAAGTCACCATCTCCCTCATTGGAGACAACCTCCACTCTACCATCTTTCACCCAAAGCCTCCAACTCTATTAAGTCAGAATCAAGGCCTTGCTTAAGCTAGACCCCTTCAACCCAAAGAAGGTTTGGAACCATCAAAACCACTAATCCACCATCCTCAACTTTACCCAACCTCATTCTTAATCTAGTCAACCGGTTAAGTTCTCCAACCACTCCTTTTTGTCACCCCAAAGATTCCTACTTCCTATAATTAACAAACAACCTCACATTCAACAAAATTCACAATATCACCCTTAAATGATCCATAAGTTCTCCCTCACCTCCGGAAATAAACTAACATACTATCACCAAGGGCCACTACAAACATAACAAGGTAGGGATTAAAGACCCTATTCATAAGACCTATAGACATAGTCGGTGTATAGATTAAACCAAAAAATACTACCCCAAATTCAAAATATCGAAAAGAATATCAAGAACCAATCTATCACTGGAACAACTCAATAGAAAAGGCTTAGGTTCAACACCCCTAACTCTTACAAGTTGACAAATGCAACCCTTAGAGATCAATTAAACCTTAAGTCAAGCAATGGACTTACTCCTTCACTACTACTCTACAATCCTCCACTCAAGGACGGGTTCATTAGGGAGTTGGAATCTAACTCTATAGGCCCCGCAATCAAAGAAGATGCAATATGCATGCAACTAATCCATCCCAAGTATGACCTCAAAATCCACCACATCTAATCCAACAAAATCACAAGGTAAGACCTAAATACAACATGACCACGGTACAATCTCTACGAACTTTCTAGCAACAATAGGCTTATTAATGAGGTAGACACCAAAAAGGTTCACATAACAATTTGGGACACACATGAAACCCACTAGAAACAAAAGGAGTAAAGAAAGAGATAGTGGCACCCGAGCCCATTAATGCATAGATATCAAAGTCAAAGGAAACTTCAACATACCGGTGGCAACATTGGGCATTTCATCAACCCTTTGCCTTCCTTGAAGGGCATAGAACCAATTGTGCCTTAGGGCACTACCATGATAATAAACATCTCCACCCTTGTTTTGATTACAAGGATAATCAATCCTCTTATGCCCCTCTTCAACACAACCGAAACAAGCATTGGTGTCCCTCAAACATGGGCGTCTATGAATCTTACCACATTTTGGGCACATAGCATTAGGCATCATACCACCATCACCTTGGACCCTTGTCATCAGCAAACCTTCTACTAGGAGTACGGGAAGACCCTTGGTCTTGATGAAATCGGCCACCCTTGGGACTTTAGAACTTACCATTAAAACGGGCCCTCTTGGCCTTACTACTCCTCTCCTTCCTCAACTTTTCCCCTTCCAATTGTTCGAAATAAGTCAATAAGTGGGACAAATCCATGTCACTAATCAACATAGCAGCCTGATACTCCTCATTCACCAAATCGAATACACCCATCACGAACTTGTTCATTCTAGACCTTGGGTTGGCAACTAATTAAGGAGCATATTTTGAGAGTTGGTTGAACTTGAGGGCATATTCCCTCACACTTATAGATGCTTGCTTCAAATTCATGAACTCCATCATTTTGGCATCCCTAAGCTCAAGAGGGAAGAACCAGTTAAGAAATGCCAACTTAAACCCCTCCTATAGAATCACATTATTGTTCCCCTTTTTCATTTTCCATTGGCCAAACCATATTTGGTCCATCCCCTTGAGTTGGTATGCTGCTAACTTCGCCTTCTCCTTTGATCTAATACCCATAATAGCCAACACTTTATACACCTTATCAATAAATTCTTGATGGTCCTCATCCAGCTTAGACCCATAGAACTCCGGTGGGTTCATCCTCATAAAGTCCCTTACCTGAGATGTAGGAATCGGAGCATGAGGGGCTGGGCCCCTTGATTAACTTGATTAGCCATGGCTTGATCTAGTAAGGTGAAAGCATCCCGGAGCTCTCTCCATGAGCCAGTTATTCCTCGGGTGTGCAGGCTTTTCTTCCTCTTGTGCTAGGTATGATCTAAAAATGGCAAAGGACATTCGTTAGAGGGGAAACCTTACCTATCTTCTATAGCACGACATAGATTAAGAAGAAGGAAAATATTTTCTAAAACATCTCATAGCCTCATACTAATAGTTGTGGTGCATAACACAACCATGAATAAGACTCTAATTGATGAGGTATGTCGGATGCCGAGGACCATTAATAACCTAATGCTCTGATACCCAATTTGTCACGACCCGGACCTAGGGCTTAAACGTGACGCGACGAATGGGGAACCCAAAGAGACCCCAAACAAGGCTCTTAACATATTGTTACACATCCTTGATCATGGAAACAATCAAAACAATAATAAGAGATAGTAAATAGGGATAAATGAGTCTAAGGGACAACTTTGATATGATAAAAATGGAGAATCCAAGAGTGTACCATCAATACATCATAAGGTTCCAACAACACCTCTAATACATAGATAGGAGCGGGGCCAAGACAATCTCCATGCTCACCCTCATAGTTATGAGTTTTCAACCTAGAAAGAGTCAAAATATAGCATGAAAATCAAGAGAGATATGTCCTCGGAGTTGAGGACTCACCAACTTGCTTTGAGAGAAGTAGCACTAGCCACGTGGAGGAAGATAATCAAGTGAAGCTCTGTTCCTACATGGTGACATTATGTAGACATAGAGTATGCTTTAGTACATTTGGATGTACTAAGTATGTAGGATGCAATGCAACAAGAAATAAATAATATAATCTGAATGCGTAAGTATAAGTAATGGATAAGCATAGTAACAATATGGCATGTATGAATGATGCTTGAAGTAAAACATGCTTATATACACCATATTACGTGTATAGGAAGAGACCATCAATTGGTTAATGGGTTTACCACCCCCATCCTAGGCTATTGAGGTATCAACTCCTCAATTTGGTTAATGGGTTTACCTCCCCTCCCCCATCCAAGGTGATTGAGGTATCAACCCCTCAATTTGATTAATGGGTTTACCACTCCCCCCATCCTAGGTAATTGAGGTATCAACCCTTCAATTTGGTTGGTGTATGAGCCCTCAATTTGGTTGATGGATGTACCAACCTCATCTAAAGGTGATTAAGGTATCAACCCCTCAATTTGGTTGATGGTTGTCTTACCCTACCATCCATGGTGATTGAGGCATCACCTCCTCAACTAGGCATGGTCAACTTATAATACTATAGATACTTTTCATGAAAATAACTCATATAAACATTTCTTTCATCATTATAAAGTCATTCAAATCATAGGTCATGCAATGGATCATCAATAACTCAAGAATCCAAAACTGGACATTTTATCAAACACTTGACTGATGTAATACTAGTTTAAGATCATGTAATTCAAGAGTGAATCATGCAAAAAAAAATTCAATGTAAAACCACCCACCAACACTTGGTAATACCCTCATGCAATATACATCAAAATTCTTTATCAAATCTCAAGATAGATCATAGATACATAGCTCCAAATCATGCTTGAACAGTCACACTTTTACGAAACTCTGACATGGTTTATAGTCTAATTTTTAATAAGACCCATAAGTATATCAACTTAGAAACATGCAATTTTGGTAAAAAGATTGGGCATCACGGGTGAAAGGACCCAATGGTTGAAACCCACATACCTTAACTTTGGAGATTTCCTTGGTGAAGATTGAGATGAGAACTTGAAGCTTGAATGAAATCCTTAGATCCGAAAAGAGATTGGACACTTGAATTTCGTAGTGAAATATGTATCTAAGTGTTTGAGAGAGTATTGTGGAATGTCTTGTATGATATGGTGTTAAAATATGGCCTCAAAGCCTTGGACCGAGATAAAATGACCGGCAACAAAAATACACATCTCCGCGCCCTGGCCACTTTGTGCTAGGGAAACGGAGAGCTCTCTGGAATTTGCATTTTAGGAAAATAAAATTTTGCTGCGGTTGCTCTAAAATCAGGTTAGATCCATTTCCTACTTAATTTTGTCCCCTGATCAATAATATGAAGTCGAATTTTCGATATCACACACGAATTTTGAGATATATGAAAATCACCATCATGGGCATTTTTGAGGCACATTTTCGGACACTTTTTGGGGTAGTTTCATAAATAGCAATAAGTAAATATAAGCGTAATGTATTATGCTGATTTCCAGGGCATGGAAATCTGAAAAATGTTATGTATATGAAAAAGTTTTCATAAATTTTACAGCATTATAAAACTACATTATTTATTATGATTAGTATAATATATATAGGACTCAAAATTTATACAAAAGGTAACTTCCTTGTTTAAATTGAAGCATGTATATGGAGGGAAGGTTTTTTTCCTTCAATATTTTTTCCTTCCTAATACCTACACTTTTAAACTTTTGACTCAAAGTATATTTTCAAGATCTCTCTGAATTAAAAGACAAAAGGAGGAGAAAAAATGCTAGCAGTTTACTTTGCTATAACGAAATTATTGTAGTGCAAGTCAGAGATAAAATATGTGTTCATCCAAGAAGTGATAGTAGAGATTTATTAAAAATATCCACAAAAAAGACTATGCCAGTTAAGTGGGTTCTTCAAAATCATTTGAAAATCTGAACGATGTTATACATGGAAATACAAGGTGTAAGGAGAACTGCCAAGACCTACAGGAGTGATTCTTGTGTGCAATTTGAGCAATCAAGGACATGTAGGATAGATTAAAGATCTGGGTACAGAGAGCAAAAGGGCGAAGCCTCGGAGCACTTCTCAAATAGTTTACATGCTTTGGTGATAAATGAATTGATGCTGAGAATTGTAGATACGGTGATATGATGTATATTATTTGTAGATGACATAGTCCTGATTGACAATATTCCTCGCAATATTCTTGACAAAATCAATGTTAAGGTGGAGAGTTGGAGACTTTCTAACGATTAAAGGATTTGATTTTAGTAAAATCAAGTCATGATATTTGGAGTGAAGTTAATGACGTAAAGCCTTTGGCTAGCATATTGAAATGACCCTTTATGTGATCCAAAAAAAAAGTTAGTATCCTGATCTATTATCCACATAATTTGAGAGATTGATAATGATATAACATATTGTATTGATATAGGGTGGATGAAATTAATTAGAAGATTGCATCCAAAGTATTATATTATAAGAAGGTTTTACCAAAATATAAAGACAAATTCTACAGAGTGATAGGTAGACAATAATGTTGTATGGGATAAAATGATAGCCAATCAAGAATCTTCAGAATAAAAAGATAAAAGCTAAGGAGTTGAGACAAATTATACAAAGTGATACTTAGACAATAATGTTGTATGGGTAAGACTAATGGTCTGTCAAGAATCTTCATAATCAGAAGATGAAAGTTGAGGAGATGAGGATAGTAATAGTAGATGTATGGACATACTAGGAGAAATAAGATATAAATAAAAATATTAGAGACAAGGTGGGAGTGGCCCCTGTAGAGGACAAGATGTAAAAAGCAAGACTGAGATGATTCAACCATACGAAGAGGAGATGCATGGATCCCCTAATGTAGAGGTGTAAGAAGTTGATTATGTATGATTTAAGATAAGGTAGAGATTAGACCAAAAAATTATAGCTTACCGAGGATAACATATACACTACATAACATAACATGCACGTGCAACTCACATATCGAAAAACTAGTTTATAGAGAAAAGCACAAGCATAAATTCTTCAACATTAGAAACTTTAGTATCAAAATGTACCCATAAATCGACATGCTTAGCATAAATTTGTTCATAACTAAATCCCCACACAATGAATTTCATGATTTTCCTGCAAGACTTCTAGTAATAAAGTTCAGTGTGGATGGAAACCAAATAATCAAGAGTGAGGATTTGATTTTCAGTATCGGCAGGCAAGGTGGAATCGAGTGACATTGGAACAGACATCCAAAGAAACCTCCATCGTTAGCTAGTACACTAGTTCGCACAACTTGTTTTCCATCTCCCGCCATAGAGGGGATGTGAAGTAGGATGGGGTCAGACAAATCACTCAGACGGTCTGTGATTTTCCTCTGGTCTTCTCTCTCCGTGATTTTCCTCTGCCTCTGCGTTTTCATTTGGTGAAGATGATGGAGCTCTTGCTTGAATTTTTTGGCTAAAAATATTAGGATAGGATGGCGGCTTATATATTTGAGGAAATAATTGGCCTTTTGTGTCACATAAAAGTGTAGCATGCCTGAATCCAACTAGGGTTCGCACTGGTGGAGGAACTAGATCGGAAAAAAGAGGAATTGTTTGATCTTCTTTCTCTGAGGAAGAGTCAAAATAGAAGCAACTTGAATTCGGGACCGCTATTCGAAATCTTAGTGAAACACTGGATTTCATACCTCATGTCTGCTTTTCGTGAAAAAAATACCAATTGAAGTGGAGGGTTTCTTCAAAAATCAAAGAGCTGGGTCAACTATTCAATCAAATGATATTAAACATATTTTTCGTCTCTTCATGAGAAACAAGTGGGCTATTACTTTACAAAACTGTGCTCAATTTTATATATGACAATTCCGCTAGAATCTCTTCGTTAGTTGAGACGAAATTGAAAGGTAACAAGAGAGCCACAAATCAAAATTTGCATTCCCGCTCATCCTATTTACTTTTCCTTACCATAACTATTTCAATTTAAAAAGTAAATAAATTTACAAGGAACAATCTAATTTAATGAAGACATAAAAATATTATTTATTGATATTAAATGATCAATGTTTGAACTATATTAAAAATATAATATTTTAGACTTTAAAATCAATTACAATTTTGGATATATATTTAGGTTTTATGAATATTTTTCTTCTTTTTGTTAAGGTGTGACACTACAAAAGAACAAGCTTTTAGCTACAGATACAAATCCTAGGCAAAGTGCTAAAATCCCTAGCTAATGTAAATTTAGCTAGGAAAATGACCCTAGCAGTCCCTCGAAGCTAATAAGCTCTTAGCAAGTTTTTAGCTAGAAGAATATGTCATTCCTAACAAAGTTATCTATGATATCTTTCCTAGAGGCTTTCCCATAGCAAACATTTTGCTAGAATGTCTGCTAGCAAAATATATTTGGTCAATGTTGACTTAGCAAGGAAAGATCCTAGCAGCTTTTCAAGTTTTGCTTAGCTAAATGACTAACTAAAAATAGCTAGGTTAGATAAATCCAGCTAGAATTAGGCATGACGAAATACAAATATAATTTTCTATATTTGACACAAGATAGAAAAAGACTATTTAAATTTTGAAAATAAGCATTAATTCAATCCTTGAAGAGTGAAGTAAATGTTTACTAGCCTTAAAACATTAGAATCATCAACATGAACGACATTAATGTATGTTTAAGATCCATCTTGTGGTGCTTGAGGAGTGAAACCAAGACTGCAATATTTACCAGAGGATGCACAATTAGCATTTCTGGAACCAACACCATATACTTTTCCTATTTGTTTGTTCCACCAACTATTTCTATCCAAGTTTTTAGTAATTGCTCCTCTGGTACAGTTTTCAACAAATTCACATCGTTTTTCCTCCTTCATTCCTTAATGTTGAAGACTCATCCACCTTCTCCTTAATTATATTTGTCTGAAAAAGAATAAAGTAATTAGCTGTCACATAGAACAATAAAGTTCTCAAGTAGCAAAACGTAGTCAAATTTATTTTATGTATCCAAGAAATAAAATACTTTAACAAGAACATAAACTAGTGCAAAGAACTTCTTTCCTAAATGCTCTGCTGAAAGCACCATAGGTTCTTTAAGGTGAAATAAGAGTTATACAGAAATAAAATACAACAAGTTTAATACGAAATATACTAATAGAATGGTTAAAACAAGGGTAAGTCTAAAATATATCAAGTTACATAATGGATGATATGCATCGTTTAATGTGATTTCTATCATGTAAAAATGAACATGCTTTCATTGTAAACATAATGTCATCTCGATACTAGTTTCAACAATAGGAAGAAAATTCACCCTCTAAACTCTCACAAACATCATCAACATCGAGGTAAAACAAAATCACACCAGCAACCTGTCTTTTTAAAACAAGTGCACCAAAAGCCTCAACTAATGGCTAAATATACATCAAGTTCTTTCAAATGTAAAAATACTTTCCTGGTGCTATGCTAAAGAATTAAAGAAAAGGAAAAAAATTCAGTAACAAAGCATTTCTTCGTAGAAAATAATTCACAACTATCATAATATATATCACCGGAAAAATGAGATAAAAACATACCCACATCCTTTCAGACTTTCCACAGATCCGTTTCTTTTGCTTTTGGTTTGGTGAGTCTTTAGAAATAATTCGTCATTTCGAAGCTCTTCACCAGTTAGTTTTTTCTACAACCATTAAAAATAGTGTTAATTTTCAATATAAATAGAATAACACAAGACTCATCAACATACCCCAGTGCCTCAAAAGGCTCCAGCTCATTGCGGGGCGAGGGAGGGTCGGATGTACGCAGCCTAACCCCTATGTTTAAAAACATAAAGCAGTTGTTTCCATATGACCCACAAGGAGCGTCGAAAGTTGCATTGACTAACTGCTACTTCACAAATGAAATAAGCGCAGACAGTTTAAAGAGTCATTTTGCTTTATTCCATCATACTCTAAAGCCAAAAAATATTTAATCTTTGGCTCCATCCGAGATTGATGAAAAAAGAATAACACAAGACTAATAATAATTAATACTAAAATATAAAAATTATGTGTCTTCTTCTATACTCAGCAAAGGCAACTGATCCTCCATTATTAGATGACATTCTATTCTTTGAGTTGATTGCTGACATTTTCTTAAAATCGTTAGATTTCCAGTATTACATCAGACTTTCCCAATGAACTTGAGCAATCCGATTGGGTATTTGCTTTGTTCTTAAAAAATCTTTCTTTGCTTTTTCCAAACCATCACTCAATATGTCACTACCCACCGGATTAAAAGTTTTTCGAACAAGTACTTTATCTTCACCAGAAAAAGAATACTTCTTCTGGAAGTACAAAATAAATAATTAATTTCGTATTGTTATCAAGTTGAGATGCACAATTCTAGTTAAAAAGATTAACTAGTTATCAAGAAGGGCCTTGATAACTTAAGAGATACTGTGTAAACCTAGAAGTGCAGTAGCCCTGAGTATTGTAATGATCCCAAAAAGTGCTTGAAAATGTGCTTCGGAAGTATTTGGAATCGTGATTTCTATATATCTTAAAATTCGTTTGTTATTTAAAAAAATCGACTTCATATTCTTGTTCAGGG
The DNA here is from genome assembly GCA_025642045.1 of Solanum sejunctum. NCBI lineage: Eukaryota > Viridiplantae > Streptophyta > Magnoliopsida > Solanales > Solanaceae > Solanum > Solanum sejunctum. Next base: position 17,902 of record JAOTQJ010206557.1, read on the forward strand.
GTCAAATTGAGTGGGTCAACTTTGAAGGGGCATATCTCTTAGCACACAAAGAAGTGAGTGGCCTATGACCTACCAAATTAAATCCCATTGAATTATCTTTCCAACACACTTGGTTTCACCTCATTTCAAGTTTGAATGAAGGATTTATGCCCATTTTCGTAGAACTCATTTGTGAAGAATATGCAGATTCCAGTGGGGTTTTCCCGTTGCCTCCGCGATGCGCCCCTGTAGTTTTGGGTGCCTGTTTTACTTTTTTCCATCCAAGACTTATAAGTCTTGGGCCTAAGGGTTCTCACACTTGAAAACACATCTACTTAGCCTTATTTCACCATCATATCATCCTAAACATTCCTAAATACTCACTCAAACACTTAGACTAGTATTTCACCCTAAGTTCAAGTCCCAAACTCAAGACCAATCTTAAGGATTTTATCAAAGATCTCATTCAAGCTTCAAGTCTCCATTTCCAATCTTCTTCAAGGGTTTTCCAAAGTCTAGGTATGTGATGTTGAACCATTGAGTCCTTTCATCCATGGCGCCTAAGTCTACTTTTTACAAATATTGCATGATTTAAAGTTGATTTTACATGTAGATTTTGTATATTGAGAAAATTTACTGCACAGTGATTTTAGTTCATGAAAGTATGATTATTTTAGCATATTTTTAGCTCTAAATCTTGGATCTAATGTTGGATTTGATGAGGAATTTTGATGTACATGTCTTGGCGGTGTTGCAAGATGTTGATTGATGGTTTTACTACAGATTTTCTTTCATGATTTCATCTCTAAATTGCATGGTCTTTTACCCCTATTAAACCCCCTAAGTGTTTGATAAAATGTCCGGCTAGGATTTCTTGTAGAAATGAAGGTCCAAAGCATGAGATATGATATGATTGACTATATGATGATAAAATGAGCTTATGTACTTGATGAATTCTATATGAAGTGTTGTAGTAGACCATTCCCAATCCAGGAGCCTTGTTGAGGGGTTAATGTATCAACCACTAGGGTGATGGGTGCTATGATCACTAACTTAGTTGAGGGGTTAATATCTCAACCACTAGGGTGATGGGAGCTATTATCACTAACTTAGTTGAGGGGTTAATATCTCAACCACTAGGGTGATGAGTGCTATCATCACTAACCTTGATGAGGGGTTAATACCTCACACACTAGGGTGATGGATGCTATCGTCACTATCACGCCCCACCCTAAGGTCGTGACCAGTGCCCGATAGGGGCACACAAACACATACTAACACAAATTCCTTTATAACCTAATCTGAAATTCTACCGAAATTTCGGCAGAATTTACTCTGTTTTATTGACTAACTGCACCTGCAGCAGCTCCCAGAACATACAGAAACATATACACATATATATATAA
>JAOTQJ010206577.1:0-19284 GCA_025642045.1 Solanum sejunctum
CTTTGAGTTAGTAATTGCTAACTCGTGTTTCCCAAAGAGGGAAAACCACTTGATTACCTTCTGTAGTATAGTAGCGAACACTCAGATAGATTACCTACTTCTTCGAAAGGGCAATAGAAGTCTATGTAAGAATTGTGAGGTTATTTAGAGTGAAAATGTTTCCACTCAACATAGGCTTTTTGTGATGGATGCGGAGATCAAGAGAGAAAAGAATAAGAAGGTTATGTATGTCCAACCTAGGATTAGATGGAGAGGCCTTACTCCTGCCCTTTCTTGTGAGATGGAAGAAAAGTTGAGAAACTTCGAGGTGTGGAGTAGTGAAGGTAATGTGAATAGTATGTGGGATACGACTGCTGGTTACATAAGAAAGGTAGCTACCGAAGAACTAGGGTTTTCGAGAGGGACCTTTGGTGGATGTCAGGGTGATTGGTGGTGGAATAATGAAGTTTAGGGCAAATTGAAATATAAGAAGGTCGCTTACACAAAGTGGTTAGAATGTAGGGATGAAGATGAAAAGCAAAAGCTTAAGGTAATCTATAAGACGACCAAGTCAGAAGCAAAGATGGCAGTGACAAATGCTAATTCAGCAGCGTTTGAGAACCTTTATGAGGAGCTAAGTGATAAAGGCGAAGATAAGAGATTGTGTAGGCTCGCTAAAGAAAAAGAAAGGAAGCTTGCGACTTGGATCAACTGAAGTGCATCAAAGATAAGGAGGGTGAGGTGTTGGTGGATGACACTTCCATTAAATTAAGGTGGCAAGATTACTTTCATAAACTCTTAAATGAAAAAGGAGATAGAGATATCAAGCTGGGTAAGTTGGTACACTGCAAAGACTATCATGATTTTGGGTATTGCATGTGGTTCAGAGTTGAAGAGGTAAGACAGGCTATTAGTAGGATGAAGAGGGGGAAGGCAATCGGGCCTGATGGGATTCCGATTGACTTTTGGTAGAATATGGTCGAGGATGGTATAGTGTGGTTTACTAGACTATTCAATGCTATGATAAAGACTACCAAGATGCTTGATGAATAGAGGAGGAATATAATGGTTCCATTGTACAAGAATAAGGGAAATATTCAAAATTGTAACAATTAGAGGGGTATCAAGTTGTTAAGCCACACTACAAAGGTCTGGAAGAGAGTTGTGGAGATAAGGGTGTGAAGTGTAGTATCTATCTCATAGAATCAGTTTGGGTTCTTGCCATGGCAGTCGACTACTAAAGAAATTCATCTGGATTGGAGGTTAGTGGAAAAATATAGGGAAAGAAAGAAGGACCTTCATATAGTGTTCATTGATCTCGAGAAGACATATGACAAAGTCCCAAGGGATGTGTTATGGAGGTGTCTAGAGGTAAAAGGTGTCCTAGTGGCATATATTAGGGTGATTAAGTACATGTACAATAGAGCCAAAACTCAGGTAAGAATGGTGGGAGGAGACTCAGAGTATTTTCCATTTGAGATAGGACTCTATCAAGGATAAATATTCATCCCATTCTTGTTTGCATTGGTGATGGATGAGCTGACGTGATCTATCCAGGAGAAGGTACGATGGTGTATGCTATTTGCAGATGATATAGTGCTGATTGGTGAGACTCGAACTAAAGTTAATGATAGGTTGGAGGCCTGGAGAAATGCCTTGGAGTCCAAAGGATTCAAACTCAGCAGGAGAAAAAATGAATACTTGGAGTGAAAAAATTCAGTGTTGAGAGGGAAGAAGCAAACTTTGATGTGAGGCTTGCCACTCAACCTATCCCAAGAGGGCAAACGTTAAGTATTTGGGATCCATCATCTAGAGTAGTAGTGATATTAATGATGATGTCACACATCGTATCTGGGCAGCATGGACTAAATGGAGGCTTGCCTCTGCAGTATTGTGTGACCAGAAGATACCACCTAAACTTAAAGGCAAGTTTTACAGAGTGGTGGTTAGACCATCTTTCTTGTATGGGGTGGAGTGTTGGCCAATTAAAAATGCACATGTTCAGAAGATGCATGTCGCATAGATGAGGATTCTGAGATGGATGTGTGGTCACACCAGGAGTGATAAGGTTAGGAATGAGACCACTCGAGAGAAACTAAAGGTGGCCTCGATGGCCCAAAAGATGAGAGAAGCGGGACTGCAATGGTTTGGATATGTGTAGAGAAAGAGTATCGATGCTCTTATTAGGAGGTATGAGAGGTTGGTTTTGGAAGCTACATGAAGGGGTAGAGGTAGATCGAAGAAGTTCTAGGGGCAGGTGATCAGACACGATATGGCAGAACTTGATCTCACTGAGGACATGACCTTAGATAGAAAAACGTGAAGGTCACGAATTAGAGTTGTAGGTTAATTATTAGGGTTAGGTGGATGCATGGTCTTGGTTTTTTTTTAACATGTGTTCTTATTATTTGTCATATAAGTGTTAGTTTTATCATATTTACATAATGCCATGTGTTATTCATTATTAGTCGCTCTTTCTGTTTTGTTCCCTTTCCTTTTTGTCATATCTAGTTCTTTCTGCTTATGGGTTTTGAGATGAGGGTTCCTAGGAAACACCCTCTCTACTTTTATGAGGTAGTGGTAAGGTCAGAGTACATTCTATCCTCCCCAGACACCACCTTTGAGATTTCACTGGGTATGTTATTATTGTTGTTGTTGTAAACTAGTTTCTTTGAGTTGTATTGGTAACTACATTGAGGAATCTCAAAATTTAACTCTGATTATCTTTTTAAGTCTGGATCACCGTTTTTGGTGTAGATACAGTCTGGTTTGTGAAATTTGGGTTTCGGATGAATTCGACGGGTCCATTATGAGTTTGATCATATTTGTGTTGCTGATTCTAGTGCAGCCTCTGGTACTCTCCATGTACACGCTCATACCACTATCTTCGCGAAGTTGTGTTTATCCCTTATCTGCATTCGTGGAGCTAAGTTATGCGAACCCTCTGCTTTCACCGACCTTGTTTTATGTTCATGTAGAACTATTTTTCTAACCCTCTACTTTCGGGGACACCACCTCATGTTCGCAAAGTGTATTTTTTGACTGAATAGTTTTAAAATGAGAGAAACACCATTTCTATACATTTTCACCATTTCAACATTGGGATTTTTGGCAAAACATTTTGTGGATTTCTTTTGGTAAGTGTTTCTATCACTATTTTGATTGATATTCATGTCTTTTATCTTGATTTTGTCTTAAATTTTATGATTTTGGGCATCTAACATTGGGAAATTTTAGTCTATGATTTTGAAACTTTAATTGATGATTTCTCCTTTGATTTAAAGTAAATTTTAGTGGGATTTTCACCCACGAACTCCTTTTCTCGCATAGACTTATAATTTCTAGATTTGTGAACTTCGAATATTAGCCATAATATTGACCATTTTTGCTTCTAAGCCTAATTTGTGCCAATATGGGTATCAAAATACTCTCTTCACACATAATATCTATTTTTGATAGCAGTTGATTGATTCACTGATTGTTTGGAGGACTGGGTTGATTGAAAACTTGTTTGACTGTAGTTTTGGCATTGAGGTAGATTGGACTATCCTTTTCGCATTGGATTTAAGTTATTTGGTATGTTCATGTGATAATTATAAGATTTAGAATGATTCATAAGCTATTAGATTGGTATACTAGTTGTGTCAAAATTTGAGTATATTGTTATGCTATTGATAGATTGATATAAAATCTTGAGAATTAAGGTATTTTGGATATTTTTGTGATAATATGAGGACTGTGATACCATTTGAGAGTTTTGTAGTAAATTGATGATAATTGTGATATATTCGATATTTATGAGTATATTTTAGGACTTGTGGAGTCCAGTTTGATTGACCTTTGGATCATTGATGAGAGGATGGTGATATGAGACTTATTGATAGCATTGTGGAACTAGTTCATCAATTTAGCATAGCCTTTTTGATGTTATAAATATTACACATATCATCTATCATCATTCAAAATGATGTTACATATTTACTTGCATTATGACATTCTCATGCATATAGTATACGTCGTATCTGTACTATAAGACATGGTAACAAATGAGTTTGTTGTGATACTTAGGACCCATTCATTGGTAGTAGATTCTGCCGAGGTGTCATTGACACCAGTGACTGTTGGGACATTTCAGATATTTTGGTATATGATCTGATGAGATCTCCATGGGTCTACCTAGTACCTTCAGCTTGACAGATGTATGCACCAGTGCCAGAGTCTGTCGTTGACTCCACCCTATGTATTATTTTCATGCATTACATTCCATTGCATCATTGATATTTGTTGTTAGCTTATCCTATTTGTACATATATTTTTATTGTGTACTAACCCACTTAATGTAGGTGATAGGATTTTTTGTCGTTACATACCTGCTCTTACCCAGTCAGTTGAACCTACTAGATATGTTTTGATATAGGCACCCCTATGTTGTTTCATCACCGTAGATCGAGCACAAGGACCCCATCAGGGTAGTTGATCTCATCCTACCAAAGACTTATTGCATCTATCCTAGATCTTAGTAGTGAGGCATGGACTTCGAGTCATCATTGAGCTTTTGAGATTCTCTTTACTGGTTTCAATTCCAGACTTTGTATTTGATATTATCAGACAACGTTGTATTTTCACTTAAGACAATTGTATTTACTCATTCATAATACTTTAGATCCTCTTATGCCCAAGACTTCATATGTTGATATTTGAATTAGTCTTGTTGCTTTTACTTATTTTAACTTTCCATTCGTCATGACCCTATTTTGGTTCGTGAAAATTGACTTCCAAAAGTGAGAGGTGAATTAAGCTCTATGATTCGAGATAAGAGACAATCAATCCCAATGCAAACTCATCAACTCCTAGATATATAACTTGAAATAATCTTTTGCACTATAGGTTACCTTGACCTGTAGGAAATGATCTAACTTTATCTTTCAATCTACAACAACCCATATGGAGTCAAACTGTCTCTTAGCTTTATGCAATAAAACTACAAAGTCTATTTTGATCTCTTCCCATGTTCAAGTGAGAATCTCAATGTCTTGGGCTAGGCCACCTACCCTTTGATGTTCAACCTTAACATGTTGATAATTGGGATATTCGTCCACAAACCTTGCTATGTTCTTCTTCATTGTCTTCCACCAATACATTCACCTTAGGTCTACATACATGTTAGTAGAACAAGGATGAATATACTAGAAGGAATTATGATCTTTCTTCAAAATTAGACTTCTAAGCCCATTAACATCTGGCGTAGATAGTCTACCTTGGTACCTAAGCACACTATCTCCCTCTTCGGAGAAAACATCTACCTTGCCTTCTTTCACCAAGGTCTTTAATTCATCCAAGGTGTGGTCAAGGTCTTGTCTAGCCTTAACAGAAACCACCCATGAAGATTTAGAATCATTGAAAACCATCATACAACCATCATTTAAACCACCTAATCTCACACCCTAGTGATCAAGATGGTGCACTCCCTTGACTAATTTCTTCTTTCCATCTTCAATGTGAGCCACACTACCTATTGACACTCTACTATGCATGTCACCTACCATATTATCTTTGCTTTGATAATATTTCACACTAATGTCATAATCCTTGAGAATTTTGACCACCTCCTTTATGTTAGTTTGAGGTCCCTTTGAGTGAACATATGTTGGAGACACTTATGATCAGAGAATGCATTAACATGAACCCTATATAAACAATGATGCCAAATTTTCAATGCAAATATCATGTGCTCTAATCAAGATCATAGGTTGGGTAGTTCTTTGATGCACCTTCAATTGCCTTAAAGCATAGGAATTCACCTTTCTATGTTGCATCAATACATAACCCTATCCAACCCTCAATACATCATAATAAATAACAAATCCATCTGTAGCCTCATGCAAGGTAACAATTTGATCCAAACTTAATCGATCCCTCAAGGTTCTAAAACTCTTCCCATACTTAATCGTCCAAATGAAATTTACTTTATTTTGATTCAACCTTATTAATGGTGAAAAAATAAAAGAAAATCCTTCAACAAACCTTCTATAGTCTAGGCCAATGATTTACCTCTTCCATATTCTTAGGATAAACCTTGATCCCATCATCTAACACTACATGGAAAAAGAATTCAAATTCTTTCAATGAAAATTCAAATTTGTTAAATTTATCATGCCCTTTCTTCCCTAGATGTCTACAACACTACTCTCAAATTCTCTATATGCTCTTCTTCATTGTGGGAGTAGACCACAATGTTGTCAAGAAATACCATAATGAAAATGTCAAAATAGGGTTTTAATACCCTATTCATGAACCCTGTAAATATCATCGGTACTTTTGTTAGGCCAAAAGATATCACCACAAACTCAAAATGTCCATGACTTATTTGAAAAGCCCTTTTGGGAATGTCATACTCTTTCACCCTTAGTTTATAACACCTAAACCATAAGTCAATCTTTGAGAAGCTTCTAGCTTTTTTCAATTAATTAAACAAGTCATCTTTTCTTGGAAGGGGATACGTGTTTTTTATGGTAACTTTCTTAAGATGTCAGTTGTTTATGCACATTTAGAGTGAACTATCTTTGTTATTTACAAATAACATCGGGACACACCATGGAGACCTACTTGGCTTTTCGAAACAATTCTCTAACAAATCTTTCAATTTCTCCTTTAGTTCTGTAACTATGTCGAGGCCATTTTTATAAGGAGGGATTGAAAAAGGTTGAGTATTGGGCAAGGGGTCTATGCTGAAGTCTATTTCCTTTTTGAAATGAATACTAAGCAACTATTTGAGAAAAACATCAGAAAATGCATTAAAATTCTGCTGACTCAAGAGATGGGATTTCAGAAGTGACATCTCTAACCCTAACTAGTTAATAAATAAACCCCTTGGAAATCATTTTACGGGCTTTTAGATAGGAGCCAAATCAACCCATACATGTAGAAGTACTACCCTTCCACTCAAGAATGATCTCATTGAGAAATTGGAATTTGACTCTATGAGTGCAACAATCTTAGAAGCATAGGAAGATGGCAACCAATCTATCCCAAATATGACATCAAAATCAACCATAAAAAGTTCCACTAAATCTTTAGGAAAAACTTTGTGTAAGATAAACATAGGACAACACCTAAAGACTCTATTTTCAACAATTAAATCACCTACCAAAGTACAAACTTCAGAGGGCTTAACTAGGACCTTAGGGTGTACATTGAATTTATTTTTAAGTAATGGGATTTTAAAAGACAAACTGGCTCCTGTATATTACAATACGTATATATCAAAATCATAACTTTCAACATTCCAATAACAATAATCGGGTTCTCTTTTACTTTACTATGGGTATGTAAGGCATAAAATCAATTGGCCTTTGGAGCACTTGAGCTTGTCCACCTTGGCATTGCAGCCTAGCACCATGAATCCTACACTCTCTAGCATGATGATCGGGATTGCCATATTTTGAACCATGTGTTGGAGCCAGTTGGACATTCTCCCTAGTGGGTTTTTACACACTTATCACGATTCGGGGAGGCTTGAGCACTCAGACCTCCTTGCAGCTTGGGGTTGGACCCCTTTTCTTTCTTGAACCTAAGAGGAGGGGCATTGATTGACCCTTTGATCATTTGTTTTTAGCCACCTTTATACTTATCATGGCCACCAAATCCATGGTGGGAGAATCCACCACATTCAACCCATTCCCTCTTAGACTCCCTAGTTAACTCTCTCAATTTCTCAACCTTAATTCACTACACATGAGTCATGAGGTGGTAAATATACATCTCTTTCATAAGCATGGCGGTTTTCCACTCTTTTAAATACCAATTCCAACACCCAGAGATAAAATTGCTCATTCTAGCCCTTAGGTCAGCCACTATGCATGGTGCATATTTGGAGAGCTTTGTAAATTTGAAGGAGTATTCCCTCACATACATATGTCATTGCTTCAAGTTGATTGATTCTTAAATATTAGCATCCCTTAGCTCCAATGGAAAGAATCTACCAAAGAAAGTACCTTTGAACTCTTCACATTCAATTTGGTCCATTCCCTCACCTCGTTTTTCTATCTATTGATCATATCGAACCTTAGCCACACCCTTGAGATGGTAGGCGACAAGCTCGACCTTTTCCTCTGATGGAACCCCTATAATAGCCATAATCTTATAAGCTTCATTGATAAACTCTATTGGTACTTCTTCAACCTAGGAACCATAATATTTAGGCAAGTTTATCTTCATAAAATATGATGCCTTTGTTTCTGGTATAGGTGCTTGGGGAGAAGAGCAACCTCGCAGGTGACTTCATTGGCTATGACTTAGTCCAACATAGCAAAGGTGGCTCAAACCTCCACATGTGACTCCCTCCTCTTGTGTCATAGGAGCGGTTTTTTCTTCATTCAAATCCCTTTGTAGAGGAATGTTTCTTGGAGGTATGATCTAGAAATGGCAAATAGAATATCATTAGAGATGGGGAAAACCTGAGGCAACTCTAAAGGCATGACATGAATTATGGAGAAAGGAAAGTTTCCTAAATGCCTCATAGTATCTCATTCATGATTGTGGCACAATTCACAACTATGAATAAAACCTTATTCAATGTGGTATGTTGTACATCAGAGGAATATTAAACCTTATACTCTGATACAAAGTTAATTATGACTCGAGCCTAAGGCCTAGTGGTAACATGGCAAATGATGGAACCAAAGGATCCTTAGGTAAATATATTAACATTCATAGGTATTTAATAAAGGCAAAAGTAGAATTTGAAAGTAGGGGAAGGGACTAAGGGATATTCATTCATGAAATTCAATATAGGTAATATCAAAAGATTTAAACATATTGTCCAAAAATATTATCTACATACATGATATGGCGGCGGCTAAGACATGCTCAAAGCTCCCCTTAAATGTAAAAACATGGAAAAATAACATAGAAAGTAAAGGCCTCCATAATATAATTGTCAAATACAATAAATATCTTAAAATACCAAAAAAATATAAAGAAAGAGGTGTAGTCCCGAACTAGAGGGATCACCAAAGCCACTAGTCTTGAAAGTCAAAAGCTAGTCATGTGTTGATGGAGGAAGAGGAGTGCAATTTCTACCTAGTGATATCATGTAGCGAAAATATGCGTTACTACATTAAAATGTACTAAGTGCGTGAGATTTAATGCGCATATGAAATTGTAATACCATCAGGCTCAATATGAACTAAGAGATTAATGCATTATGGGAAAACTTATTTTTTAAGGTACATAGATATCAAATACGTAACTTTTTGGGAGAAGAGCATAATCTAGATTTAAGACCATCCGAGCTACTTCTTCGAATGCACCATAACCCCCTACGTTGGCATAGGAAGCCTACATACCTGTTGGAACTCCATCAACCTATGGATGAATATGTTAGTTTATCATTGCTATTGTGGATCCACTAGCCTTAGCCTATAATGGCTCCTAATAGGACAAGAGTTTGGCTATAAGGTTCCCTTACCAAGCCCTAACTCTATGCCTTGTTTGGTTGTAATTCAATTCCATAGAATACTTTAAAATATCAGTATGGTCATGCAATCATAAATTAGAATCACATGCCATCTAGGAGTAGCTTATTAACTTGAAAACCACTCAAGTGAAAATATGATGTTCAGATTAAGGGTCTATCTTAAACATCATTAAAGGGCTTCATAATGTACTTATAACATCGTGCCATTCATATTTTGATAACATACTTGGATGCACTTATCATTAATATCCTCACAGAAATGGATCTTAAAACATAGTGGACATATGGAATGAACTTTAAAAACATATGATTCAAGAGCATAATGCATTATCATGATAATACTCCTCGAATTCAAACCATGTCTAGAATCTCACATCATTAGTCAAAAAACCCTAGATAATGGAAATAAGGAAATCTAACTTGAAACTATAGGAACTCATTAGACATTATCATATCGTACCATTAGGGTCAAAATAAATGACAAAATATCATTGACACATGATTTAAATCATGCATAGAGAACTCATAAATTTTCAAGAACCAAAAAAAAGGTTAAAAGGAAGGTTGATGATCTTTGTGGATACAAGGAATCCACTAATAAATCACATATATTGAAGATCTTAAGGAAAGGCTCAAAGATTTGAAGAATAAAAATCGTGGAAACACTAGCCCTTCTTGCCTTGTCTTCGGAGAGTTTCTTGCCTTATAAATTTTGAAGGAATTTAGAATGGAGTGAATGACAGGTTTGGGGCTGATAATGGGTAGATTTATGTCTCAAAATGATATAGTTTTAACTTACTGTATGGGGAAAGATTGAGATTGCCATTCATTAAAACTGTCAATCCAAAATACGACCCCTAGTTACTTGTCATAAAATGGTTTTGTGAGTCGTACTTAGGGGTGTTTCATCTTGAAAGTTTGATGCTCTAAAAATTTTTCTAAACCAATTTACAACACCATTTTACGAGTGATATAAGGGTCATAGAACCCTTTCGTAGTTCCTGCCACACTTAGGACATTTTCTAATCTTTATGTCCTTATCTAAGAGACCAATTAATGGGCCATAAACCAAACTATGGCTCATCTATTTGTTTAACGTTCAACTTTAGAAACCCAATTTTCCATAAATTTACGATATCAAACCAAGAACCCTTTTTACTATTTGTAGTTCCATTTACAAATCGTAAATAACCCTCAAAGTTCGTACACACACTTACTCAAATTCCTATCCTATATTGTCTTATCCACGAGACTTATTTATGACTCATGGTTTGAACCACGAACTAGAAATAGGGCTCGTACACTGGTGTACAAAAGTTCTAGTTTCACTTCTTCTGCACTTTTTAACTTCCTAACTAGCGGGTCCTTGCACTTACTATCATTGATAACATTGATTTTATGGGTACAAACCCCCAGAGGGATCTTAATTATGTCGACAATAGTCCACCAAATGGATTTGATAAACTTTGACAACACACAAGTTAATGCCATAACTTGATGATCTAGTAAATCCACCACTACAATGACCAGTAATGTCTCACCAGTATATAGGAATACATACCTCAAGTGAGATGGAAGTTCTATTAGCTCAAACTTTAGAGTTTTCTACATAGAAGGTTTAGTTAGTGGAGTCACTTATTTTTCAAATCAACATCAAGCTTCTTGGGGATCCTAGGATGACAACCCTCACTCTTAAGGGATTCTATCACCTAAAGATAATCTTCAATCACTACCCCTATAATTAAGTGATGTTGCCCAAGCTACACCTCATTTTTGAGGCAAAAATGATTGTTTTCAAGATATATATAATTTAGAGACAAATCCTATAGGAAATATGGTAGATTCAGAAGAATTCAATATAATTCGGGGTTGATTAACTAGGTTATCTCCCCAAGAAATGGGGGGGGAGGTTTTAATAGCTATGAAAATGTAATCCTAAGCTAAGACAAGTGTTACACAAGTATGAAGAGTAACTAGGATATTATGTTCTGCATAATTTCCTAACTCAATAATACCAGATAATCAAATTCGTTTCCAGTGTGTAGCATGCAGAATAGTAAGTTAAGTTCACCAAACCCTTTAGCCCAGGCGAGAGATGAATTTCACTAAGTGATTTGGTCTATCCCCACAGTGTGATATTACTAACCATTACTTATTGTTTCAGTATAACCTCTCCTTGGCACAGTTTGGTTAATTTGACAAGACACATCAATCAAATCCAGTTAATTACTCTCTTTTCACGTTCATTACTAGGCAGGTCCTAATGTTCACCACCATTAAAAAGCATTCAATATGAAGAGAATTAATTAATACATGCATACACACTTTTTAAGAATTATGAATTATTCAATTTTATCTTGTTAGTTCTTAATGGTTCCCAAATCCTAGTTATTGATTTAGCTACTCATGATCAGTATAAATGCAAGCCTTATGAATTTTTATAACATAATTGAGAACTTACACAAGAGAATTAAACACAAGAAATCCAACTCTTTAATATGAATCACAAGAATGAAATCAAAAGATGAAATAATGTTTTACAAGTGTTTCTCGGAAACTCTCTAATATTCTATCATGTCTCTCTACTGCTACTTCTGAAAAATAACCTAAAATACCTATTTATAATGTTTAAAATATAAAATCACAATGGAATAGGATATCTGGGTTGCCAAACTTTATCATAGCTTTATGGGTCGTATAACACTTTATTGCCCAAAATCGGGCTTTATATCTAGGGTTAACTTTTATGATACCCCTCTATGGGCTGTACAAAGTTCCATAGCCCATAGGGGGTTTCGTCTGACAACTTGCCAGCAACTCCCTACTGTCTGATCCTTAGGCACAACACCAAGTCTACAGCTCATCTATATGTTCATAGACTTAACTTCAAAAAATCATCCTTCACTAGAATTATCTACGAAACCATCTTTATGGCTCATAGAATTCTCTTCGGCTTGTAAAGGGTCTCGTAGAACCTCTGTTTTCGAAAATTGTAAACACATCCCAAAAATTATGCCAACCTTGTAATCTTGCTAAATGAATATGAAAACACATCAAATCTACAAACATCTCATCGAGATACATCAAATCTGCAAACATCTCATTGCGAACTCACAAAATTCCAAGTCTTAATCATCAAAAGTGCTATATTTTTATAGCACATCAATACCCTCAACTTAAAATTGTTGCTTGATATCAAGAGATGACCCAATATACATAAGTAGCATAGTGACATAAACCTCAATCTAATAGCATACATCATATCAAACTCAAGCACAGATACCTACACCACTTCAAAACATATTAGATGGTTGTGTAGCAAAACAACACATATTAATTAATGTGATAGTGCAACTATGACAAGCAAGGTAATTATAAACAAGCCACAATCACTTTATTAGTCTAAAGTTAACAATGCAATACAAGTGACCTCACAAAATGAAGTCCCATATCAAACTCACAATGATATTTTCATGTATAATTTTGGGACTATGCAAAATCACTCCATCTCACATGAGACATTTAAATACCATGCTCAATACGATATGCTTGCCTTTATACTCATAACTATGACCTTTGGCTACTTGTACTAGGATCACTTTAGGAATTTACTAGCTTGTAATATAGGCTCAGGGGCTTAGGTATGATGTTTTAGGAATATAGTGACTAAAGTCCCTCTTTGACACTGTTTTTTTCTACACTTTAGCCCTGCCAACACTATTATTTTCCATCTCATTCTCTCTTTCTCCTATTACAAGATTTAGCTTTTTGTATTGTATTTGCACATTGTTTTTCTTTTTTAGCTTATGACTTAGGCATCATTCATATTTCTTGCACCCGGTACATATTTTTTCTCCTTTTCCATGTATTACAAGTTTTCCCCCTCAGTTTGTGTTTACACTTACACCAGCCACCCTCAACTTAGGCTTTTGGCCTGAGTCAAGGTGCACAATATCCAACCTAGGAACCAGGGCCACTTTTGGTAGCTACCCTCAATTAGGATTTTGTCTTAGTTAAGGTGCACAATGTTCAAGGGAGTACTATGGCCAATTTTAGGATTTTACATCTAATAAGGCTACATAACATAGGTTTTTACAAAGACAAGGTACATGTAAGTCTCAAATATTAGGATCAAAAGATATTTCATATATTTGGTTAGTCATTTAGGCTAACTGGACTATTATGAACAATGACGTAAGATACTTTCCTAACTAACTAACCTATATTCTAAATTAGAGTAACAGGGCAAGTTCTAAATTGTAGCACAATACATGAATTAACAAAGTAAGCTCACACTCACATGGAACTGACTACACTATCATACTAACTTTCAAATCATGCTTTTCATCTTAATTTTATCCTTACTTATCAGAACAAGCACTATCAACACAATTGAACATGCACAGTTGCTATCTACGACTAACTAACAAAAATTTGGTGGGTATTATTTTTACAAAAAAAACACAACTCATATATGCCATAGATATTAGTACTATGTGCTACCAATACAACCTATATGTCCTAAACATGCCAATTCAATAGAAATTGAATATCCATAGGGAAAAAGAACATAGACAAGAAAAACTCATAAGATTCAAAATTTGATTTACTTATAGGGTAAGGCTATTTAGACTTCACTAAGGCCTAAAACTAACCACACCCCATCGAAAAAGATGTGCATTGTCCTCAATGCACACCAAAATGCACAATAACATACCAGGGTTAAAAAGAACATACTTGGGCACATAAGCATTAGTATTTATCTTGGGTTGCCTCTTAAGCACCCCTCTAATTTATTGTCGCGGCACAACATGGACAACTTGGGCACTCCAACTTCACTAAGTGACCATGCTTTATTGCTAACCATCATGGAAGGATCAGTGGTGTTCTTATCACCACGGGTAATAAACTATCTTACACTATTCATTATTCTTTAGGTTCTGTATGGTGTTCCTGGGCAATGTTCCTTTTTGAAATTGACTGAGTTGAGTTACTACTTGACCAAATTATTGTTCCAACTATTTGATAGCAATAGAGTGAGATTCAATCTTTTAATACCTCTCAAGGTCTCATCTTATGTGTCAAACTTCCTCAACAGTTGGTCAAGCATCCTATCAACACTAGGACTAAGAGCACTAGTATCATAACTATGTGAAGGCATATAACGACCATTCTAGTAGCCATCTTTGTGATCCCAGTTTGCATATGTATCTATCCTTTCTGCCTGTCATAGTGCTCCATGGTTCTAAAATGAACTAGTTCCTATCTTCTTTGTTATCACCTCTATGTTGGTAATGTTCTGAGCAATCGCTTGCATGATCTTCTCATATATCTTTGCATGCTCTTAATTTATGCTGATAACAACAAAGTTTTTGGTAAAAGGCCTATTAGTTAGACCCCATACGCGATTCAGTTTGGCCGCCATATGCAGCTGTTCAGCCATCTCTACAAATGATTCATCTAGGAACATGCCCCCAGGATAGTATCAGCATATTCTTGGCTATTGCGTCTAGGGAACTATAGAAGGTCTCCACCAAGGCATCATCAACAATTTTGTGCATAGGGACCCTCCTCAAGCATTTTATGAACTGTTCCCACATTGTGCTGATTAAGGCACTAGTAATTTGCTCAAAATTATTGATTTAATGTTTCAATTTGATCTTCTTCGATCTTGGGAAGTACCACTCTAAAAAGACCTTCTTCAACTCAGCTCAACTAGTGATTGAACTTTGTAGAAGCTTAGATAGCCATAGCGATACATTGTTTGTCAAAGATAATGAGAAGATATAAAGTCCCACAACATCCATATGTCTCATTATAATTTTAGGCTTAATGTATGGGGAAAGGTTGAGGTTGCCCTTCATTAACTGTTGAATCAAAAGAACACCGAAATTACTAGTCGTAAAATGGTTTATGAGTCGTACTTAGGGGTGTTTCATCTGAAAGTTTGATCCACAAAAAATGTTTGTAAACTAATCTACAACACCATTCTACGAGTGATATAAGGTTCGTAGAACCCTTTCGTAGTTCCTACGCATACTTAGGAAATTTTAGGTGCTAAGCTAAGAGACCATTTATGGACCATAAAAAAAACTACAACTCATCCATTTGTTTGTAGTTCAACTTTGAAAACCCAATTTTCCTTGAACTTAAGGTATCAAATCACAAACCTTTTTTACTATTTGTAGTCTATTTATAAATCGCAAATAACCCTCAAAGTTTGTACTCAAACTTACTCAAATTTCAATCCCGCCTTATCCCATCCACAAGACTTATTTATGACTCATGGTTTGAACCATGATCCATAAATAAGGTCGTACACTGGTCTACAAAATTTCTAGTTCCACTTCTTCCGCACTTTCTAACATCCTAACTAGTGAGTCCTTACACTTATAATCATTGATAAAATTGATTTTATTGGTACAAATCCCCAGAGGGATCTCAATTATGTCGACAATTGTCCACCTAATGGATATAATGAACTTTGACAACGCACAAGTCAATGCCATAATTAGATAGTCAAGTAAATCCACCACTACAATGACCAGTAGTGTCTCACCAGTATATAGGAATACATACCTCCAGTTAGATGGAAGTTCTATTAGCTGAAACTTTGGAGGTTTCTAAATAGAGGGTTTGGTCGGTGGAGTCTCCTTATTTTGGAAATCAATGTAAAGCAGGATAACAACCTTCACTTTTAAAAGATGCTATCACTTCAAAATAATCTTCAAACGCTATCCCTTCATAATATAGTGATGTTGCCCAAGCTACACCTCATTTTTAAAGCTAAAATAGTCATTCTCAGGATATATAATCTAACCAAGGTTAAGGCCATATCCCATAGGGAATATGGTTGATTTAGACGAATTCAATGTAATTCGGGGTTGATTAACCAATTTATCTCCCCAAAGGGGGGTTAATAATAACTATGGAAAAAATAATCCTAAGCTAAGACAAATGTTAAACTAGTATGAAGAGTAACTAGGGTTTTTGTTCCACTTGATTTCCTAACTCATTATTACTAGATAATCGAATACATTTCAAGTGTGTAGCATGCAAAATGGTGAGTTATGTTCACTAAACCCTTTGTCCTAGGTGGGAGATGAATTTCACTATGTGATACTATCCATCCCCACAGTGTGACATTACTAAAATTTTCCTATTATTCCAGTACAAGCTCCCCTTGGTCCAGTTTGGTTGATTAAACGAGAAATATCAATCAAATTCTATTAATTGATCTCTTTTCGTAATCATTACTAGCTCCTAATATTGACCAAAATTAGAAAGCACTCAATATGAACAGAATTAATGAATACATGCATGCACACTTTTTAAGAATTACAAATTATCTGGTTTTTACCTTGTTATTATTCATGGTTCCCACAACCCTAGTTGTTGATTTAGCTACTCATAATTAGTGTAAATGCAAGAGTTATGAATTTGAATAACATAATTGAGCACTTAGAAAAGATAATTAAGCACAAGAATTACAACTGTTCAATATGAATCACAAGAGTGAAATAAAAAGTTAAAATAATATTTTACAAGTGTTTTGCTCAAACTCTCTAATATTCTATCACATCCCTCTACTGTTACTTCTGAAAAATAACCTAAAAATCCTATTTATAGTGTTTAAAACACAAAACCAAAATGGAATAGGATAACTGGGTCGACAAACTTTATGACAACTTTTACGAGTCGTATAATATTTTATGGCTCTTAATTAGGCTTTCTTGGCTTGTTGCTTCAAATCTGGGGTTAAATTTTATGATACCCCTCTATGGCTCGTATAAAGTTCTATGGATCGTAGGGAATTTCATCTGATGACAGAAACTCTCCCCTTTCTCATCCTCAACGCATGACACCAAGTCTACGACTCGTAATATCTTATATGGCTTATATGCATGTTCATAGACTTAACATCAAAAACTCACACTTTACTGGAATTATCTATGAAACCATCTTTATGTCTCCTTGAATTCTCTACGATTCATAAAGGGTCTCGTAAAACCTCGGCTTCAACAAGTTTTGGTCACTTAGCCCAAAAATTGTGCCAACCTTGAAATCCTGCAAAATGGACCTAAAAACACATAAAATCTACTAATATCGCATTAAGAAAACACAAAATTCCATGTTTTAAGCATCAAAAGTGTTCTATTTTGATAGCACATTATTAAGAAACACCACAACAAAAGATTGACCTACACTAAACATATCTTCAACACTAGCAATGACTTCTTCTACAACATCAACATAGGATACCACTTGGAGTTCTTTTGTGTAACAACTCCCATGCTACTCACAAAATGTCCTTATGGTTTATTTCCTGAATATTATAAAGTACAAATTGCTTTTGACAAATTAAACTTCATATTCATTTTCATGAGGCAAAATTGTGTAGGAAAAGGGTTGCTTTTGATTTTCAGGTCATTTGTATCGAAGTTTTTCTCATTAAAATGCACTTTTTGGGTTAGTAAATCACCTTTTGCATCATAGAGAGGGTTCTATATTGCACAAAAGAGCCACAGGCTCAGTTCTTGGCAAAAATCATAGAAGCTAAAGTTTGCACAAAAATGTACTATGGCAGAATAAGTTCGTGTTGCCTACTTGTTCAGCCCATGAACAAAGTTGTTAAAAAAATTTTAGATTTGACTAAGGGAAATTGGGACATTTTGTGGACCCATATATACTTGAATACTTGAAAATTCATCCACTCTAGGCCTAAAATCACTCCTGAAACTCCTAAAAACCTCTCAACCTTTCGCAAATTCCTCCTTCAAATTCTATCAAGTTTCTAGGGTTCAAGACTTTTCCATCAATGGATAAGTATGAAGGTGATTCAACAAGATTCTTCAACTGTTCTCCTATATTTTTTAAGGGTTAAAGGTATATCGGTCCTTATCCATGGTTTTTTTCCACCCTTGGAGCCAAAATCTCCTTTTTGATAGGATTTCATGATTTCATGACATGATACTTATGGGTACTTCCTATTATTCATTATGAGCATGATTTAAGTTTGATTTTTTCAACCATTGGTTTGATTATGATTGAATACCTATCAAGGGTTTATCCTATGAGTTGATTTATGACTACAATAGCTATGCATGATATGAAACTACGAAAACTATGAAAGGTTAAGAATTTTGAGATAAACTTCATGACACCCAAACTAAGGTTTGTACTATTATGATGGTGAATTTCATTGTATGCTTTCTAAATGACTTTTTTGACTTCCTTTATATACTCTTGAAATTTATGGTTTTGAAATCATATGCATATACCTACCATGTTTGACTAAGTTTACATTATAAGATTTCTTATGTTGATAAATGATTTATTGAAGATATGCAAGACAAGTATATTAGGATGACTTATGTGCTGCCAAGGATAAGAATGAAAGTTATTCAACAAGATTCTTCAAGTCTTATCCCATCTTATTCAAGGATTCAATGAATGTGGGTCTTCATCCATGTTTTTTTTCCACCCATGGAGCTAAACTCTCCTTTTTGGTAAGATTTCATGATTCCAAGGCTTGATACTTTATGAGTACTTCCTATTATTCATTATGAGCATTATTTTAAGTTTGATTTGTCAACCATTGGTTTGGTTATGCATGAATACCTATCAAGGGTTTATTATGTGAGTTTATTTATGACTATGGAAGTTATGCATGATATGAAATTATGAAAACTATGAAATATTATGGATTTTGAGATGAACTTTATGATACCCAAACTAAGGTTTTTACTATTATAATGGTGGGTTGCTTTGAATGCTTTCAAAATAATCTTGTTTCACTTCCTTCATATCCTATACTCTTGAAAAAA
>JAOTQJ010206617.1:0-19281 GCA_025642045.1 Solanum sejunctum
AGCTTCCCAACTAACCTCTGGTACCTTGGAACATCTTCATACAAAGTTTCAGGATCAGCTTCAATACTTGTCAATTTTTGATTACAATCCAATGGTGTCATATAGGGTTTGGCATTCCCTAAACCTGCTTCAGCTATCAATTCAAGTACATATTTTCTTTAATTCATCACAATCCATTTATCTGATCTTATGAACTCAATACCCAAGAAGTACCTGAGTTCACCCAAATCCTTGATTTTGAAATGACAATGTAAAACATGCTTCGTCTCTTCTATTAACCCTGCATCACTCCCTGTTATCAGCAAATCATCAACATATACTAGGACTATCACTAGTCCATTTCCCTTCTCTTTGTGAATAATGAGTAGTCTAAGTGGCTTTGGGAATAGCCTGAACTCAACAAGGCCTCAGTCAACTTGGCATTCCACTGTCTAGAATCTTGTTTGAGTCCATACAAGGACTTCACCAGCTTGCATACAAGTTTCTTCTCCTTCTCATCATTGTAGAACCCCTTAGGCAACTCCATGTACACTTCTTCAAGTAGATCCCTTTGTAGGAATGCATTAAAAACATCCATTTGGAAGATGTTCCAATGCTGGGCAGAAACAAGTGCTATAATTGTCCTCACAACTATCATTTTTACCACTGGAGAGAATGTCTCTTGATAATCAATTTTCTCAGCTTGGTTGTATCCCTTTGCTACTAATCTGGCTTTGAACCTATCAATTTGCCCATCAGCTTTGTATTTGATCTTAAACACCCATTTGCATCCAACAATGTTCTTTCCTTCAGGTAACTCAACTATCTCCCATGTTCTATTCTCTTACAGAGTCTGCACCTCCTATTGCATTGCATGTATCCATCTATCATCCTTAGCTGCTTGCTGAAAAGTTTTTGGTTCAACCTCTGTGGAAAACACTAATAAGTAAGTTTTATATCTGGATGATATGTTGTCATAAGAGACATAATTGCTCTAAGAATGAAGATGTGTGTGTGTTCTAGCTGTCTGGGTGACATAATCTTTCATCCAAATAGGAGGATGACTATTTTTGGTAGATTTCCTAAATGTAATTTCTTCAGCTCTTCCTATCTCAAGTAAGCTGTGGTGTTGGAATCAGCAGGTTGTCCAGCAGATGCTTCATCAAGGCTAGCTCTTGAATCTGGTGCAGAATTGTTCACTGATGTGGGATCACTGTCCAGATTCAAATCATCTATGGAAGATGGTTCTGGTGGCTCTTTATCCTCATGCCACATAGAAAAATCATCTGATATCATAGTTGGCTCGGGTGGAAATAGCTCTTGTTGTCTTTGTTTGCTGGGCATTTTCCTGAAAGGGAACACATTCTCCTTGAATACCATATCTCTATTGATTATAATCTTCCTTTGAAATAGACTATACAATACATATCCCTTCTCAGTTGGAGAATACCCCAGTAACACACATGCTTCAGCTCTAGGAAGGAACTTATCTTGTCTGATTAGTTTTGTTGCATAACATAAGCAGCCTATAGTTCTTAGATGATCAATGCTTGACTTGTGCCCATGAAACTGCTCACATGGTGACTTTCCCTGCAACACTAAAGTGGAATGTCTATTAATTAGATAAACAATAGATAATACACATTCTCCCCAAAATCTGATAGGAATATTGCCTTGGAATCTGATTGCTCTAGACACTTCAAGCATATGCCTATGTTTTCTTTCAACTACTCTATTTTGTTGTGGAGTATATAGGCAACTGCTCTCATGAATAACACCAAGGCACTTCAGTAATTCACAACATTCATTATTAAAGAATTCAGTCCCATTATCAGTTCTTATTCTCTTAACCTGCCTGTTGAATTGAGTTTTTAGTAAAGTCAAAAAAGTTCTTAGCACTTAGCAAACTTCACTCTTCAATTTCAATAAACATAACCAACACATTCTTGAGTAATCATCAAAAATAGTAAGGAAGAATCTAAAGCCATTATGAGTAGCAATCTTATAAGGTCCCTATACATCAAGATGAATCAAATCAAATGCAGCTTGTGCCCTAGAATCACTCAACTGAAAAGGCAATCTGGCCTGTTTAGCAAGTGGGCAGATTGCACATTTATTACACACATCATTGTTATTAAAGTTCCTATCTATGAATAGATCTCTCAATACTTTCACAGAAGGGTGTCCCAATCTGTTGTGCCACAATATCCTATCTTCACTGCAATGTTGTGTCAACAACACCTGTTGAGCCCCCTTGTTCTCTTCACCTTGCAATCTAGTAGGCAGATAGTAGAGTCCACCAACTTCTCTATCAATCCCCCTCACCTTTCCACTGGAGAGGTCTTGGAGCACAAAAAATTCAGGGCAAAAATTAACTGAGTAATGTAATTGTTTGGTTAATTTAGACACTGAAAGTAGGTACTGCTTAAAATCAGGCACCACTAATATATCCTTTAAAAGATTTCCATTTGTTGTCCTACAATAACCAGTGTGTGACACCTGTGCAGTCTCCCCATTTGGTAAATGAACTAGTTTATCTACACAACTATATGTATGACATAGCTTATCCAAATTATTTGTCATGTGACTTGTGGCTCCTCAGTCAACTATCCAATTTCTCTGTCCCCTTTTAGCCTTGAGCTGTGCATTGTTACTATTTATAGACAATGCATTATATATGGTGATTATACCTGCCATGTTTGCCATGTTGTTCAAATCCCTGCTAGAGTTTGAGCTTGATTCTTCCTTCTCCAGCATGTGCAGGATACTGTTATACTGACTTAGAGTGAAACTTGGCTAGTGTCATAGTTGTGCTAGGATCAATCTCCTTTCCTTTCATCATGGGAGCAGCAGAAACTGGATCAAAGACATCTCCCAATTCTATCTCACCTCTGGGAGCAGCCACATGATTCACTGCATCATGATTTCTCTACATCCTGTTATTCTGCATAGGTGTTGAACCT
Source organism: Solanum sejunctum (assembly GCA_025642045.1). NCBI lineage: Eukaryota > Viridiplantae > Streptophyta > Magnoliopsida > Solanales > Solanaceae > Solanum > Solanum sejunctum. Next base: position 2,943 of record JAOTQJ010206617.1, read on the forward strand.
GCTGATTTCTTCTTAAACTTCCAGTCATTTGGGTAGCCCACTAGTTTGTAACATATATCCCTGCTGTGTGTATGCATCTTGCAGTGATCACAAATCAGATTCCAGTTCCTCCTCTGCTTGTAATTGTTGAACTAGTTGTTGAATTGACTTGTGTTATTACCTCCTCCTGTATGATATTTTCCAGCATACAATGCCATAGAATCATTCACCTCTCTTCCTACCTTAGTTTCAGCAGTCACATATTGGCTCTCATCAGAGATAACCATTGCATAAGCTCTACTCATATTAGGCAGGGGATTCATCATGAGAATCTGACTATGAGCATGACTACACACTTCATTTAACCCCATCAAAAAAGCAAATAGTCTCAGATACTGAATATGATCAACATATGTTTTAGATTTATCACAATTACAGGTAGGTGGCGGTACCAACGCATCAAATTCATCCCATAGCAGTCGCATCTTAGTAAAATAAGCTGATATAGTCATACTACCTTGATTTAGTGTACAAATTTCTCTGTGAAGCTGATAACTCCTGGATCCATCAACTTTGTCAAATCTATCACTCAAATCGGCCCAAATTATTGCAGCATCCGAAGCGTACACAATCCCACTCAACAATTCCTTCGACACTGTGTTCATAATCTAGGCTAACACAAATGCATTACACTTCTCCCATTGTTCCTCCAACTCAGGTTTGTAATCAGACTTCTTCCTTGTATCAAGAACAACTAATTTACTCTTTGCACGCAAAGTAATCATCATCGACCTACTCCACAATCAATAATTCTCAGCTCTTATAAGCTGAACAGAGGTTAGAACATTACCTGGAGTGTCTGATGGATGAAAATAGAGAGGATGATTGTGATTCTTCGAGACTTAATCCAAAGTCTTGGCTGAAATTCGAGTTGCTTTAGTTGACGCTGTCGCTGCCATCTTCGTTGAAGCTTCATCAAGCTTAGTCAATCGACAATCCCTATGACTCACAATCAACACTCTGATACTATAAAGTGAGTTAAGATTGGATTGAAGAGAGGAAAGTGAGAACGAAGAGAGAGAAAGAAATTTGGGAAAGTTGTGTATTTTCAATTGTTCCCCCAAAATGAGTTCCTGTACAAATATATATATGTGTACACTGTATGTATATGTATAGCATATACATATATATACTGTGTAAGAACATTATGTATGTATGTCTATACATGGACTAATTAACTACTTAGCTAACTAACAGTCAAATTATCTAACTAACTTCAATTTGACATTAACAACTTTGGATAATGACTAACTATGTATTCTCAATAGTTTCGTATTCAGACAATGTAACAACAAACAAAATTGACAGCAATAATAACCTCAACCAAAATACAGTAACTTATGGGCATATTCCTTGACTATGACTTAAACAGGGTACCCCCCAAACTATCTTGACTCAAAGATCAGACCAAAAACTAACAAGAAGCACCAAAACAACTATATGAGCTCATAACAGATGCAAATAATGAAGCCTAGATCAAAGATGAAGTGACCATGATTGTAAAAGAAAGGGTAAAACAAAGACAAAAATAGAGATGAATCTTTACAGTAAATGGTCCCAGTTCGAAGCTGTTTTCAACAAAATTAAAACTTGTGTTGAAGAACTAGTTTTCAAATCATGAAGTAGTAAAGTTGCACTAGTTTGAAGCTTTGAAACCAAACTACGACATAATACGATTTGAAATAGTAGGTGAAAGAAGCCCGATGTTTACTTTGAAAGTCAATCAACAACAATAACCCACAGTGTCATCTTGCCTTAACAGATCATTCCAGTCAAAACGAGCTAAGTGCAAATATAAAGGACTTTAATATAGCTTCAACACTCGCATTCAAACATAGTATATGAAACTCTTTGGTTTATTACCTATTTGGGAGAAGGAACTGAGATGAAGAACAAGCTAACAAAGACTCTCACACCAGGGAATCATGCCTATGAACTTCCTATTTTCGGGACTGGATCCTTTCGGCTCTAACAACCTTCAAGTAAAATGAAACTCTTCTGAAAATTGCTTTCTCTTTAATGGAAATTTTAGGATTTTTGAGATAATGAACGACTGCCTCAAAAATAGAGAAAAAGGGAATATTTATAGCCCCACATTAGGGAAAAACGGGAGGGAAAAATGCAGGGTAAATTGGGAAACTAGGGTCAGAATTTAGGTATTTCAAACCAAAATCCCAAATAGGATAAGGGATAAGCTCGATTCATTATAAAGGAATCCCCAACGGATTGATGCTCTAAGTCGTAGATTCAAAAGAAGGAACGTGATTTAGACATGTAGGAATTCCCCCCCAACGAATTCGTACTCAAGGTGACAAAGGGATGAAACATATGTATTAGGTTGTTGAAGGGAAAGTTGAGGTGTTTTGATTGTTTTGACATTTCTGGGCTTGTTGATTCGATGAAGTAGAAGGGAAAGGGAAGAGTGGGGGAAAGTGCAGGAAAGAAAAAGAAGAAGAAGAAGGAGAAAAATGGGAACACGTATGGTCATGTATGAATGTGTATAGTTGTACGTGTATAGGTTGACTGAAAAATAGAATTAGGCCAGGTTGGATGGTTAAAATTGGGATGGATTTGGTCCAAAATGGACAAATTAATTTGAAAATGTAAGGAAAAAGATGAGTTTAAGGGGTAGGGATATTTGATTTAAAAATTGGCCAAATCGATTATAAATTTAGCTAATTAAAAGTAATTAAATTGAATTCGATTGACTAATTTGACTACGCGATGAACTAATACAAATTAATTGAAGAGATTTTAATATTATCAACCTGAAATACTTGAATTAATTATAAAATAATATATCCTATAAAAATAAAAATGAAAGTAATTTGAAAACATATTTTTTTGTATTTTTGAAAGCTAATTATTTCGAAATGCCAAAATTAAGAGTTCAATAGTTAATTCACATTGTAGAGGGTAAAAATTTGATGTCAACAATTGTACTTTTCTTTGAGTATGATCGATGGAAGAGATCGTGGACAAAGAACTTTGACAAATTCAATTTTTAGCCGATGACATCTTCATCTTCTGAAAAGCTCTCAATACGAACTTTGAGAAATCATGGCCGGACTCTGGTTTTGTGTTTCCTACATATCTCATATTACATGAGAATTCAGGCCATTTGTAGTTCAAAATGCTTGATTTTACGTATGATTTTGAAATAATTCAAAAGCTATTCCAATATCGAATTATGGAGAAATTAGAATGCTTGATAATGAGATTTTAAGAGAATATTAGAATATAGTCGAATTTTCAAAATAGAGCTCACCTACATATCCTTGGACTTAGGAATTAGGCTGTTTGTAGTTCGACTCCATCGGTTGAAAAGGAAACCCCTTATGCTAAGATAACCTTTAGTTCAAAAGTAGTAGCAAACAAAGCGAATTATGAAAAAGAGGCTTGGAACGTCTTAACCATAAATGTGGCACGCTTCACACCCATAATCAAGAACTTACACAGATATAATTTTCAAAACTAATGGTAAATTGTCACTTGAATTGAAAATATTGCCTCCAGTGAGAATTGAGATCACCTGAAGGCAAGACTGAAAACTAATGAACTCAAAGAAATACCCATATGCCTTATGACATGGGTGTAGTTGGATTGCAGTGGGAGTCGCTTCTCAGTTCGTGCCCAAAGAGTTTGACATTCCTCTTCAGACTATGTCCCAGTTTGTTGCTAAGAAAAAGTTTCACATTATGCTGCGTCCTATTTGATGTCATCAATACCTGTGATTTTATTTAGAGAATTCATCCTTTTGGATGCTCTTGATAAGACTAAGACAGAATTGTTAGTAAAAACCTGTAACTTAAATATAGGGGTGCTTTTTTTTTACCATGTTCAATATATTATTCTTTTCAGTGTAGTAGATAATGAGTCAATATAATGCAACATGTTGATGTCCCTCTTAGCAATAAATAATGATGCATTTCTTGAATATGTAATGAACGTGATGGCCCTTTCGACAATGTGAACATGCAATGACCCTCTTGGCAATTTGAATATGAAAATAGAATGGCCTTCTCAGTAACTTCAAAAAATAAAATGACTCAGTTCGCAATGAATATGCAATGGCCCTCTCGGTGACTTGAAAAATAAAAATGGCCCTCTTGGCGATAAATATACAATGACTCTCTCGGCAACTTGAAAATAAAATGGCACTCTTGGTGATGAATATGCAATGACTCCCTCGACAACTTGAAAAATATATGGCCCTCTCGGTAACTTGAAAATAAAATGCCCTCTTGACAATGAATATGCAATGTCCCTCTCGGCAACTTGAAAATAAAATGTCCTCTTGACAATGAATATGCAATGGCCCTCTCGGCAACTTGAAAATAAAATGGCCCTCTCAGCAACTTGAAAATAAAATATTCCCTCTTGGCTATGAATATGCAATGGCCCTATTGGCAACTTGAAAAATAAAATGGCCCTGTCGGTAACTTGAAAATAAAATGCCCTATTGGCAATGAATATGCAATGGCCCTCTCGGCGACTTGAAATAAAATGGCTCTCTTGGAGATGAATACGCAATAACCTTATCAGCAACTTGAAAAATAAAATGACCCTTTTGGCAACTTGAAAATAAAATGCCCTCTTGGCAATGAATATGCAATGGCCCTCTTGGTAACTTGAAAATAAAATGGCCCTCTCGGCAACTTGAAAAATAAAATGAAATGAGTTGCTGGGAATTTGAGTGAGACAAAACTGTTTATATCTTAGTAGCTCCCTCATAAATAAGATTGCAAATGTTTACCCTGCATCCACAAAAAATTTCTTAGTTTCAAAGTGAATTGATTTGTGTTAATTCTTTGGTTGTCTATTCTTTGTCTCGTCCTTTGGTGGCTCATTTCAATCTCCCACCTCTTGGTAGATAGAAGGTAAAGTATATATTTTGATAAAATATTTAACATGTAAAAAGATCTTTAGAAACAACAAATTTAGAAAAGGATTTTTGAAAAAAAGTCACTACCAACTGTTATATCACCTAAAGCTTAGATGAACAAGTTCGACTTTTGAAAAAGATTCCTTGGTGGATCACAATTATCTTTGAATTTTTGATCAAGCTGAAAATCTTCAAGGCCGCTTTCAGACTTGTAACGATGCTTGGTAAAATTTTGAGGGTGACCTCAAAATTTTCTATCCCAATTAAATATTGTAAGGAATCGATATCTTGTTAGAAGAATCCTGAGAATTTTTGAGAGCTTCTCAAAAATCCTATCCCAGTTGAAATTTTTGACATACTTTAAATTCTAATTTGCTGAAGATGGACTTTCTTGTTCAGAATTTTTTAGTTCCTCTCAAAAATTTTATCCTAGTTTCCTTTATGGGAGTATACTCGAGCCACTGTGGTGCCTACTCATCCCATTGAGGTAGGAATCAGGTCAAATACAGTTCTCTCAGTAGGTAGAAAAATATAAATTTAAATAAGAAAATGACCGAGGCTGACATAGGTCGCATACGTATCTCATTCTTGAGAATTCAGGTCAAACATAGTTCAGAAGTAAAAAGGGATAAGGGGATGACCGAGGCCGACATAGGCCACCTACGTATTTCATTCTTGAGAATTCATGTCAAATGTAGTTCAAAAGTAAAAGGGATAAAGGGATGATTGAGGATGACATAGACCGCCTATGTATCTCATTCTTAAGAATTTAGGTCAATCGTAGTTCATTATATGGGGAAAATAATTTTAAAAATAAATGTGGAAACAAAATAATGCAATTACAAAAAAAGTAAAGGCAAGTTCTAAATCTTCAAACATAATATCTCTTGACAATATTTAAATTGATTGGTTTTGGCCACTCTTGACCATCCATCTCTGACAAAATTAATGCTCCTCCTGACAGAACTTTGCAAACCATGTATGGTCCTTGCCAATTAAGTGCAAACTTTCCTTTGTATTCATCTTGATTGGGAAAGATATGTTTGAGAACCAATTGTCTGACCTTGAATACTCGAGGTATTATTCTCTTTTTGAAAGAATGAATCATTCTTTGTTGATATAACTGACCATGGCAAATGGTTGTTATCCTTTTTTCATCGATTATAGCCAAATGTTCAATTCGATTATGAACCCAGTCTGCATCACTCAACTCAGCTTCTTGAATAATTCTTAATGATGGTATTTCCATTACAGCAGGTATTATTGCTTTTGTTCCATACACGAACAAGTACGGAGTTGCTCCAATTGATGTTTTGATAGTCGTGCAATAACCCAATAGAGCATAAGGCAGCATTTCATTCCATTCTCGATGCCTATCAATCATTTTCCTTAAGATCTTCTTAATATTCTTATTGGCAGCTTCTACAGCTCCATTTATTTGTGGTCGGTATGCTGTTGAGAGTCGATGGGTAATTTTGAATTGCTCATATATTTCTTTCATCAAATTACTGTTGATATTCGCTTAATTATCACTGATGATAGAATCTGGTATCCCAAATCGGTATATCATGTTATTGCGCATAAAATCAACTACTACTGTCTTTGGCATGGACTTGTAGGAGATTGTCTCTACTCACTAGGTAAAGTGATTGATGGTGACCAAAATAAATCTGTGACCATTAGAGGCAACTAGCTTTATCGGACCAATGACATCCATGCCCCAAGCTACAAACAGCCACAGAAAACTCATAGCTTTGAGTTCGTAAGGAGGGACTTGAATTAAATCACCATGTATTTGAAACTGATAGCATTTCTGCACAAACTTGCAACAGTCGTGTTCCATAGTCAACCAAAAATAACCAGCTCGAAGGATTTTCCTTGCTAAAGTCAGTCCATTCATATGTGTACCGAAAACTCTAGCATATATTTGTTCAACAAGCTTCATGGCTTCTACGGTATCAACACATTTAACGAGACTTAGGTCTGGAGTCCTCCTATAGAGGATTTCCCCACTTGGAAAGAAGTTGTTAGACTTCTGGCATATAACCTTCTTTTGATCGAAAGTAGCATTTTTAGGATAAGTTTCGGTCTCCAAATACTTCTTTATATCATAATACTAAGGCTTTCCTTTTGGTTCTGCTTTGACATGCAAATAATGGGCCAATTACTCATTCAAATCTATCTCTAAAGTATTAATATACATCATGTTCGAATGTTGGATCATCGAGGAAATGGTGGTGAGGGCATCAACAAATTCATTCTATACCCTTGGCATATGTTTGAACTCGATCTTTTGAAATCTTTTACACAACCTATGTACTAGTTGCACATACGGTATGATCTTCAAATTCTTTACAGCCTATTCTCCTTGAACTTGATAGATTAACAGATCTGAATCTCCAATAACCAACATCTCTTGAACATTTATGTCTATAGCTATCCTCATACCCAAAATGCAAGCTTTATACTCAGTCATGTTATTAGTATAATAAAATCAAAGTTTTGCAGCCATCGGGTAATGCTAACCAGATTTTGATTCCAAGATTAATCCAATGTTGCTGCCTTAGCAATTCATGGCTCCATCAAAGAACATTCGCCAACCAGGGTATGCCTCGGAGATGTCTTCTCCTGCAAATGATATCTCTTCATCAAGAAAGTAGGTTTTAAGTTGCTTCTAATCATTATCAATAGGATTTTCTGCAAGTTGATCAACTAAAACTTGTCCTTTGATTGCTTTCTGAGTCACATACACGATGTCAAACTAGCTCAACAAATTTGCCACTTGGATAACCTTCCTATCGACATTGCTTTCTGAAAGATATACCTCGATGGATACATCTTCAGAATGAGGTATGTAGTGTATGAAGATAGATAGTGCCTCAAATTTTGAGCAACCCAAGTCAAAACATATCAAATCTTCTCCAAATAAGTATATTGAGCCTCATACGGAGTGAACTTCTTACTCAGACAGTAGATTGGTCACCTTTTCTTCCTGGTTTCATCATATTGGCCTAGCATACATTTGAATGCATTATCAGAGATAGACAATTATAACAGTAGTGCAATTCCTTCTCGTGGATGTACTAGCATTGGTGGACTAGACAAATAGCTTTTGATGGTATGGAAAGCAGTTTGGCGTTCTTCAGTAGATTGGATTATGAACCAACTGGGCTAGTTCAATTTCCCCAAGAAACTCATGATTTCTTTCTTCGTCCTTGGAGGAGGAAACTCCTAAATTTCTTTGATCTTAGAAGGATCAAGCTCAATACCTCTTCGACTGACTATGAATCTCAGTAACTTACCGAAAGACACTCCAAAAGCATATTTGGTAGGATTCAACTTTAGGCTATATCAGTGTAGACAGTCAAAGAATTTTTTCAAATGAGACAGATGGTTTGAACTCTTGCGAGACTTGATGATAACACCATCCACATACACCCTGATCTCTTTATGAATCAGATCATGAAAAAAAGCTATCATAGCTTTCATATATATAGCTCCAACATTTTTAAGACCAAATGACATCACTCAATAATGGTTCACACCCCAAGGCATGATAAAAGCTGTCTTTTCTACATCCTCTACATTTATTAAAATCTGATGGTATCTTGCAAAGGAATTCATGAATGACTACATCTCATGCTTGGCACAATTGTCAAAGAGAATGTGGATGTTCGGCAATGGAAAATCATCCTTGGGGCTGGCTTTGTTGAGATCTCTATAATCAATACAGATCCTGATCTTTCCATCTTTCTTGGGCACCAGAAAGGTATTGGCCAACCAAGTGGGATATTGCGTTACTTTTATTATCTTGGATTGTATCTGCTTATTAACTTCTTCCTTGATTTTTAGACTCAGATCTGACTTGAACTTCCGAGTCTTTTTCTTTACCAGACTGAATTTTGGGTTGATTGGCAACTTGTGAAAGACAATATCTATACTCAAACCCGGCGTATCCTCATAGGACCAAGAAAATACATCCAAGTATTCTTTGAGCAAGCTAGGAAGCTTTCCTTTATATGAATCTGTCAAATGGACATTGATTCTGGTACCTTGACACATTCTTCATCTCTAGATTCACCATTTCAGTCTCATCTAGATTAGGCTTATCCCGTTCTTTCATCTTATTCCTCAAGCTCACTGTCATCTACTTCATTCTGTTCATTTATCTTTTGACATGACATGACATTGTCAGGTTTAAAATTATTTATACTGAAATCATAATCAAATATATCTAGATAAAAAGTAATTAAAATGATAATATGGATAGTAAGTGCTATTTCAAACTAAATGGAGGCTCTCATTTAAAAGATAATGCAAAATTTGGACATGATCATGGGTCAATCTGCCTTTTGAGATACGAGAGAAATTAAAATGAAACCAAGCAGGTGTAAAATAACAAAGTAAAAGGTGGGTCACGAGCCTTCGTCGGACTATAACCTATTCTTTTTATAAAAAAAGTAAGTATTTAACAATTACCAAAATAAGTGCAGGATCAACAGTGGGGTGGATGTCTCTTTTAACTCTCATTCATCCAAATTTGCACCTCGAACACCTGACATCTCGGTCGTGTCATTATCATCAATTGCATTAATTTCTTTGAATAGGTCCTAAATCTCTCCCCCCAAGACTATCACAACTAATGCATTCTCATACTGGGAAAGACTGATACAGGTGCGGTACTGGCCGGCCCAAAGCTCGATCATCTTTCTGATTCTGTGTCTCCCACTTGTCTTCTTCCAAGATAGTATATCCCAAGCCAAATTTTGACTGCTTTGTTGGCAACGAGATGAGCTCAATAATACCTTGTAAATGTTTCCCTAGCCCATAACCAGGTTCAAACCCATTTCTCAGCATAACCGTGGCTATCATCTTGTAAACAATAGGTATAGCAGATCCAGGCATCCAATCATCTTCAGTAGCATTCATTAGCTCAACCATGTAGAAATCAGACCCTTTGGTGACATTATCAATAATGGGTGCATACATATTTGAATGACTTCCCTCGCTGTAAATAACCACTTCATGTTTATTCCAAATGAACTTCATCATTTGGTAAAGGGTAGAAGGCATAACTCAAGCCATATGGATCGAAGGTCTTCCTAGCAACATGTTGTAGCTGGTAGTGATGTCCATCACTTGAAATTCAATGATAAACTTAGAAGGTCCCACATGAATTCCTAGATTTACTGCTTCCGGTGTATCTTTTTGGCCACCATCAAATGCCCTCACATTAACTTGCTCTGCTAAATTTTTTCCACATCAAAGTTCAATTAATTGAGAGTGGACAAAGTGCAGATATTCAATCTAGATCCATCATCGATCAAACCATAGTTTAGAATCATGTCTCGACATTTAATTGTAACATGAACTGCCTTATTGTGCATCGCTTCCTCTAATGCTAGCTCCTCATCACCAAAATTGATGTGGTGTCTTCGGGTAACCCAACTTATCATGGCTGCCAAATTATCACTATCTATTCCTACGGGCATGTAAGTGTCCTCCAATGCTCTCATTAAGGCCTGTCTATAACGTTGTGAACTCATCAGCAAAGCCCATACTAAAATCTGGGCAATTGTCTTCTCTAAGTGTTTCACTATAGAGTATTCCTGAGGTCGCATTCTTTTCCAAAATTCTTCTGCATCAGCTTAAGTTATTGGCCTTTGATCTCTTTTACCCACTCCCTAAATTGGATATTTCTTATCAATATTTTTAATCAACTCCTTTTGGTGCCACAGCGACTACCTCAAGAGGTATCAAAATCATAATCTTTGATTTCTCAGTGATAATCAAAGTAGCTACACTCTTTTCTAAACTGGCAGCATTATCCGGAACTATCATCTTAGTTGTATTCCAATCTTTCTCTCTCTCAACCATTCTAGTAGTGCTCCCTCCATGATTATGCAAAGGATTATTGTTGACATTGAGAGTGACGGTCTAAAGAATGACCATGTTGCAATCAATTAAGTCCTGAATTTTATGCTTTAAAATTATACATTCTTCAGTATCATGTCTAATATTATTAAAATGGTATGCACAAGTCTGATCACTCCTGAAAAAATAAGAACTAGTACCCATGGCTCCTGGAGAGGCAGGCTGGATCAACCTCGTAGTCGATAATCTTTAAAATAGTTTCTTCCAGCTTTCAGCAAAAGGAGTGAACACCCTAGGGGGTTTCTTATTTGAGTTCAGACGAGAAGGGTTGTAGTTATTTTGTGGAGGTGGGGATACTGTGTGGTAATTTAGAGGGTTTCAATGAGGGGGTGCAGGGGTTTACAATCTTGGGTATGGTGGTGCTTGGTAATTTAATGGTGGGGTTTGGGATATGGGATTGAGTAACTGGTAGGGGGTGTTTGATCAATTGGTTGGATATTGGACCAATTTGATAATGGAGGTTGGTAGTTTGGAATGATATTTAGATATTGTGGGAGTGATAATGAGGGGAAGGGGTTTGGTAGTTTGGGGGTGGAATTTGATACCTGGTTGAGTATGAAAAATAGGGAATGAGCTTGAAGTAGGTTGAAATATTTTTGAGGGGGTGTGGACTTTCTGGCTTCTAGAGGTTCTCCTCTTATCTTGTATACCAGAAATAACTGACACATCTTCCTTTGTTTTCCTCAATAATCCTATCGATTTGACTAAATCTGATATACAGGTGATCATCCCCATCTTGAGTCCATCTTCAATATTTTCACCAATTTTGACTATGTGTGCAAATTTTACCCCAACGAGCAACATCATTCTCTCATAAAACTCTAGCTCCTGGGAGCCCACAAACACTTCAATAAGTTCCTTTTCATAGATAGGAGGACGAACTCTGGCGGTACTCTTTCTCCATCTATAGGCATATTCATGATAATTCTCGGTTGATTTCTACTTTATCTTTTCCAATGAATAGTGGCCTGGAAAAATCTCGACATTATAAGCAAAACACTTGACAAAATCTTTGGCCATAGCACTCCAACTGGCCCATTGGTTCATTTCTTGGGAGGTAAGCCATTCCAAGGCCTTCCCGCTCAGGCTTCGACTGAAAAGCCGCATCAGTAATGCCTTATTTTTCCTGACACATATAAGCTGATCACCATATGCTCTCAGACAGGCCAGAGGATTTTCATTTTTATCAAAAGTATCAAACTTTGGTATTTTTGAATCGTTCTTGGAGGTTTAGATTGGGGTGAATGCATAAATCCTCTTACTTCAGTCCTGCAACATCTAGTGCATAGTGAAATTACTTCATAGCTTTTGCAATTTCTTTCTTTATATCCAACTTAGACATTTCCTCCTTGGCCTTCCATTCTTTCTCCTTCTCCTCATAATGGTCAATCTCGAAGTAAGTGGCATGGGGAGCTTGCGGTTTAGCAAAGACTGGGATATGGAAGGGGACTTTGGGAAGCACTGTTTAAGTGGTAGGTGGGCTGTATTGGTTAGGAGTTTGTCTTTTGGAAGGGCTTATGTCACGACCCAAGCCTAGGACCTAGGCGTGACCGGCGAATGAGGAACCCGAAGGAACCCTAAAGAAGCCTAATAACATATAATTACACATGCTTGATCACAGAAATAATAAGAGACTAAGGGTAAACAAGGATAAGAGATAAGGATAAACAAGGGGAATTGGGACTAAGGGTAATCTTCCATATCATAGACATCAAAAGTAAGAGAGTCAAGGCACATAGCATAGATACATAACATGTCCAACAACACCTCTACTACATAGATAAGAGCGGGGGCCAAGACAAGCAACCGGATTCACCCTCATAGTTAATGCATAATCAAAAGAGATAGTCTTAATACATAACAATAGATCATATGCAACATCCCCTGAATGGAGGACTCACCAACAAACTTATAAGGTAATCGTACTAGCCACGTGGAGGAGGAGGATCAAGCAGTGCTCCAGTCCCTAAATGGTAACATCATGTAGGCATAGAGTATGCATTAATATATTTGAATGTACAAAGTATGTAAGATGCAATGCAACAAAAGATGGGCATCATAATCGAAATGCATAATTATAAGCAATAGATCACATAATATTAATATGACATGTATGACCAACACATAAGTAAATCATGCTTTGAAAATCATTCATCTTACATAGATCATAATATATAAGTGTGAAAAAAAACCTCAACCATCATATTATAAAAATTTCTGGAGAAGCAACCTTCCTTATGGGAGCCCATTCCCTTTTGGGGACAATTTTATGAATAACTTCACCTGATGGGAGCCCGTCCCTTTTCGAATTAAATGACCTTCCTTATGGGAGCCCATCTCCTTTCATATTAAGTGACCTTCCTTATGGGAGCTCATCCCTTTTCATATTAAGTGACCTTCCTTATTGGAGCTCATCCCCTTTTGAATTAAGTGACCATCCTTACGGGAGCCCGTCCCTTTTTGGATTAAGTGACCTTCCTTACGGTAGCCCATCCCTTTTTGGATTAAGCATTCCATAGAACTAGCTCATCAAACCATTACATTTCAATCATCAAGAAAGAACTCCTCATTTTCCCAAGAATACAACAAACATAAGATCCCAACAATCTATTTGCAGCACCATTAGTACTTTCTCATGAAACAACTCATATACACATTTCCATCATCATCATAAAGTCATTCAACTCATAAGACATGCATTAGACCTTCAATTCCTCAAGAAATCATAATCAAATATTTTATCAAACACCTAGTGGGTGTGTAATGCTAGTGTAAAATCATGCAATTCAAAAGTAAAATCATACTAGAAAATTCAATGTAAAACCTTGAATAGATACTTGGTAACACCCTCAAGCAAGAGAAATCAAAGCCCTTCATCAAATCTTACAATAGATCCTAGATCCATAGCCCAAAACATGGCAAAACAGTCATAATTTCATAAACCCAACATAGTGTGCAGTGATTTTCATAATAGACAAGACCCATAAGTAAATCAACTTCAAATCATATAATTTTGAGGAAAAGGAAGCTTGGACATCATGGGTGAAAGGAACCCATAAAGGAAACCCACATACCATAGATTTGGAGATGAACTTGATGAAGATTAGATATGGAGATTTGAAGCTTGGTTGAAATCCTTAAGATCCGAAGAGGGTTTTGGCACGTGACATTTACGAAAAATATAAGCCTAAGTGTTTGAGTGAGTATATGGAAATGTTTCGAATGATATAAGGGTAAAAAAATGGCTAAGTATAGGTATTTTTTTCATGTGGAGAGGCTTAGGCCCAACTTAAAAGTCTTGGACTAAAATCAATCCACTGGCACAAATATAAGCTAGTGCCCGTCGCGCTAAGAACGCACAGTAGCCACTAGAAATTGTCACTTTAAAATTCCAGATTTTATTGCGGTTGCTCTAAAATCAGGGTTAGACCCTTTTCCCTCTAAATTTGACCTCTTGAACAACAATATAAAGTCAGATTTTGGAAATAATGTGTAAATTTTGAGATATATGAAAATTATAATTTCGAGTAGTTTCAAGGCACATTTTTGGGTACTTTTTAAGGTCATTTTAATATCTTCCCCTTGGGAATATTTATCTCCGAATGTCAAAGAAATGTGCATAAGAAGAGTAAGCAAGAATAAATCATCCTAACATGAATGGGATAATACCCTTAAAACATCATTTTCAAAATCTCAACATAAGTGTCAAAATCGTCATGAACTCGTCAATATAAACATGTATTCATGCAAATAATGTAGGGGCTGAAACATAAGACTTGAAATCATAAAAGGACTTGATGTGCTATCATGAGCCTGAATAGAATGAAAGAGATATGGGTATTGCTTTTCCATGCTCGCTCCCCCAGAGATGCTTTCGACTAGATGAACCTTCCAAAGAGTCTCAACGAACACCGCATCCTTATTGATCAACTCCTTCCACCCTTCCATCCAATGTCTCCACCAAAACTTTCTCTTAAACCAACTTATCCTCTACAACATCCAAATCTCAGGGGTTCTACAGCGCTAGAGTCATCACCACATCCCTTCAACCTAGAAGCATGAAGAACCGGATAACCATAAAATCCTTAGGTAATTCTAATCCTTATGCAACGTTACTAACCTCCCTCTATATTCTACAAGGGTTCACAATCCTAAACTCATTGTCAACCTTAATCACACCTAGTCCACTTGTTACCATTAACCACTATTTTCCCCTTGGGAGACA
Source organism: Solanum sejunctum (assembly GCA_025642045.1). Taxonomy (NCBI): domain Eukaryota; kingdom Viridiplantae; phylum Streptophyta; class Magnoliopsida; order Solanales; family Solanaceae; genus Solanum; species Solanum sejunctum. The sequence goes on from JAOTQJ010206617.1 coordinate 18,026, forward strand.
ACCTCCACTCTATCATCTTTCACCAAAACTTCTAACTCTAATAAGACGGAATCATGGCCTTGCTTAATCTAGACCTTACCAACCAAGGAAAATTTAGAATCATCAAGAATACTACACTACCATGCTCAACTTATATATGTCAACATTATCAACACATGCTAGGCTACCTAAAGCACAGACCATAACATTAGCCTTATCGGGGAAAAATAATGTACACTCATATCATAATTCTTAAAGAATGTTAACCAGCTTCTCATTATCTTCTATTCATACCTATCATGTTTAGCAAGCAACCTCTTATCCCCCAAAACACGCAGCACCAATCCCAAATGATTTACAAGCTCTAATTAAATCAATGCACCACCACTAAAGACCACCATAAACATGTCATGGTAGGGTTTTAAGACCCTATTCATAAAACTCGTGAACAAGGTTGGTGTATGAGCCAACCAAATAACTCCGTTAATACTCAAAGTGCTCGCTCCTAGTCCACAAAGACACTTAGGGATATCACCTACCCTCATCTTCACTTGGGGACAAACCCCGAACCAAAGATTAATCTTAGAGAAGTGACTAAACCATCATAGTTGACCAAATAGTTCGACCATCCTTGACCATTATAGTACAACCTTACAGGTTCTACACTCATCAGAAGCATTCTATGTAAGTAGCCAAACCACTCTAAGACCCCCAACCTATCAAACCAAGTTCAACCAAGATAACAAGACAAGACTTTATCCAGTAAGAACATGGGGCAGCCCTTACAAGCCTTTTTAGCACCAATAGACCCATATAATCAAATCTTACTAGCAACAAAGGAATAATAAAAGAAATATTGACTCTCGGAACCATCAAAGCATGCACAATAAAAATCAAAGAAAATCTCTAACTTATCGGAAGCATCATCGGGCATCTCATGCCTTCTTTGCCTTCTTTAAAGAGAATAGGACCTATTTTGCCTAGAAGCATCCCCTTGTCCTTGAGAGCGACCATCTCTACCTTTGATTTTAGCATGAGGGTAATCAATAACTTGGTGGCCCATCTCACCACATCTAAAGCAAGCACTACAGTTCCCCCAAAATGAGCCACCATGGTTTTTCCTACACATAGGGCACTTGGGCTTAGGCCCTCCACTATTACCACTGTAATGCTCCACATTTTACATGTACTAATAGTATAGGAATAAATCTTGATATGGTTTGGTCAAAGTAGCGTCAATTCTTGAAAGTGCTTGATTCTCGTGTTAATGGGTGATA
>JAOTQJ010206628.1:0-19281 GCA_025642045.1 Solanum sejunctum
CTAGTATAGCAAAGAACATTTGTTAGGGGAAAAACTTATTTTAATCTCTATAGCATGACTTAGATCATGAAGAAGGAAAACATTTCCTAAAATGCCTCATAGCCTTTTGCTCATAGTCGTGGTACACTTCACAACCATGAACAAGACTTTAATAAACATGGTATGTTAGACTCAAGGACCATTAATAACCTAGTACTCTGATACTAAGTTCATCATGACCCAAATCTAGTGCCTACACGTGACATGACAAATGGGGCACCTAAAATAACCCCAAATAAGCCTGCTGACATATCAATCACACATCTTCGATTACGGAAGCAAAATAACGATAGTAAGAGACAAAAATAAGGATAAAGGGACTAAGACAAGTCTTTAATAACTATAAAACATTCAAGAGTCAAGATCATAGCATAATTACATCAATTGTTCTAACAACACCTCTAGCATAGATTGCGCGGATGCCAAGACAATTTCTGGGATCACCCTCATAGTGTCAAAGTTCAACATAAAGAGATAACAAAAGTAAGAGTGCAAAACTAGTGTCTATGAACTTTAGGACTCACCAAAAACTTATCTTCAAGATGTCAAAACTATCCATGTGGAGGATGATCATGAGGGACTCCAGTTCTAACATGGTAACATCATATAGGCATAGAGTATGTGTTAGTATGTTTGAATGTACTAAGTTTGTAGGATGCAATGCAACAAGTGATAGGAAACATAATTAAAATGCATAAGCATAAGCAATAGATAAGTGTAATAACAATATGGCATGCATGAACAATGCCCTGAAGTAAAACATGCTTGTATATAACATATTACATTTATAGGAAGAGACCATCATCATAGACTAAACAAACTATTACTTGAAATCCAAGGGATGTCACCTCCTTGGAAGGTGATTAAGGTATCTACCCCTCAAAGTGGTAGTATGGGCATGTCACCCCCTGACAAGGTGATCAAGGTACATACCCCTCAACGTGGTGGTAGTACGGGCATGTCACCCCCTGACAAGGTGATCAAGGTGCAGACCCCTCAATGTGGTAGTAGTATGGTCATGTCACCCCTTAACAAGGTGATTGAGGTACACACCCCTTAACAAGGTAGTACGGGCATGCCACTACTCAACAAGGTGATTGAGGTACATACCCCTCAACAAGGTAGTACGGGCATGTCACCCCTGACAAGGGTGGTCAACTTACAACACTACAGATACTTCTCATGAATTTAATACATACATACATCCCCCTTCATCATCATAAAATCACTTGACTCATAAGCCATGCAATAGGTCATTAATAACTCAAGAATCCTTAATAAGACATCTTATCAAACACTTGACTGGTATGTAATGCTAGTTCAAAATTATGCAATTCAAGAGTGAAGTCATGTGATAAAACTAAAGGTAAATCAACCCAACAAGACATAGTAAAATTCTCATGTAATATAGTTTGAAACCCCTCACTAAATCTCATAATAGATCGTAGATTCATAGCTCAAAACATGTGTAGTCACAACAGACAAACCATCTTATAGTATAAGCTTAAAATAGGTAGACATGTGATTCCAATCAACAATTCATGAAACTCCAACATAATTTGTAATCATAATTCATAATAGGTAATACCCATAAGTAACACAACTTGGAAATATGCAATTTTCGTAAAAAGGAAGGTTTGGCACCATGGGTTAAAGGACCCAATGGTTAAAACCCACCTACCATGAATTTAGGGATTTCCTTGATGAAGATTTGAAAGAGAACATGAAGCTTGAATAAATTTCTTCAGACACGAAATTAAGATCAGGACACTTGAATTTATATTAAATATTTGGTTAAGTATTAGGGAGGGTTTTGAGAGTGTCTTGAGTGATATAAAGTAGTAAAATGTCTAAGTATAGGTGGTTTCATGCATATGAGGGCATAAAGCCAAGACCCCAATACCTTAGCCCAAAATAAAAAAAATAAGAAAGTCACAATACTGCTCCGCGATGGATCCGCATCGCGGAGCCAATGCAGATGCACACTGGAAATTGCAAAGTTGGTGAAAATAAAATTTTACAACGAGTTCTCTAAAATCAGGGTTATACCCATTCCCCACTTAATTATGCTCCCTGATCAAGAATATACAGTAGGATTTTTGATATCACGCATGAATTTTGAAATATATGGAAATTACGATTATGGGTATTTTCGAAGAACATTTTTAGGGCCTTTTTGGGGCATTTCACCCTCCTAAGGATAGATGACTCGTTTGACCAACTTTAGGGTACCACTATTTTCTCCAAAATAGATTTGAGATCACGCTATCACCAATGGAAAATGAAAGAATGTAATATCTCGAGGATGACTTTTCGAACCCATTATGGTCATTTTGAGTTTTTAATGATGTCCTTTGGGTTGCCAATGCACTTGCAACCTTTATGGACTTGATAAATAAAGTATTCATATAGTTCCTTAATATGTTCATAATTGTGTTTATCGATGATATTCTGGTGTATTCTAGAGATAAAGAGAAGTATGCAAATCACCTTAGGATCGCTTTTTACACTATCACAAATAATGGGTTATATGCAAAAATCTTGAAGTGTGAATGTTGGCTCAAGTATATGTATTTTCTAGGCCATATTTTCTTGGACGATGGCATTCACATGGACACTCAAAAGATTGAGGTGGTTAGAAATTGGCTCAGACCCATATCTCTAATTGACATAAAGAGCTTTTTAGATATGGCAAGCTAGTACCATAGATTTATTGACAAGTTCTCTTTTATATCCTCACCATTGACTAGACTAACTTAGAAGAAGGACAAGTTCCAATGATTCGATGAATGTGAGAAGATTTTTAAAGAGTTGAAAACAAGGTTGACTATTGCACTAACTTTGGTCCTGCCTGATGGAACAAAGGATTTTATAATATACTATGATGAGTCTAGAGTTTGATTGGTCTATGTGTTGATATAGAGGGGGAAAGTGATAACTTATACTTCTGGATAACTTAAGGTTCATAAGAGGAATTATCTGACTCATGATCATGAGTTGGCAGCGGTGGTGCTTGCTTTCAAGGTTTGGCACCACTACTTATATGGAGCACATATTTATATCTTCATATACCGTAGAAGCCTGGAATATGTCTTCATCCATAAGGAGCTTAATTTAAGGGATTAGAGCTGACTTGAATTGCTTAAAGATTATGACATTAGCATTATCTACCACCTAGATAAAGCTAATGTGGTTGTCGATGCCCTTAGTAGGTTATCCATGGGCAGTACCTGCCATGTAAAAAAGGGAAAGAAGGAGATAGCCAAAGAGGTTCATAGACTAGCATGATTGGGAGTTGAATTAGATGAATCTAGTAAAGGTAGAGTTTTGTGTACAATAGGTCTATATCATCTCTAGTAGTAGAGGTAAAGGAGAAGCAAGACCAAGATCTTATCTTACTAGAATTGAAGGAAGATATGCATAATCAGAAGGTGATGACTTTTGCCAAAGGGGGAGATGAAGTATTGAGATATCAAGGCAAGTTGTGTGTTCTAAATATTAATGGAATACGAGAGAGAACAATGGAAAAAGTCCAAAACTCTAAGAATTCAATCCATCTAGGATCAACTAAGATTTACCATTACTTAAGAGAAGTCTATTGGTGGAGTGGGATGAAAATATACATTGACAAGTTTGTTTCTAAGTGCCCAAATTGTCGATACGTTAAAATTGACCATCAAAAGACATTTGGAGTAGCTCAGAGCTTTGAGATCCCAGAATGGAAATAGGAGATGATCAACATAGACTTAGTCATAGGCTAACCAAGGTCCCGCAGACAACGTGATTCAATTTGGATAATAGTTGATAGGATGGCAAAATCTGTGCACTTTTTCACAGTAAAGACGATTGGCACTGCAAAGAATTATGCCTGACTGTACATAAACAAGATTGTTAGATTTTGTGCAGTCCCTTGTCTATCATCTCAAATAGAGGATCTTAATTCACTACTCAATTTTGGAGATTTTCCAAAAAGTCTTGGGTTCAAAGGTGAACTTTGCACTGTCTTCCACCTAGAGATTGATGGCCAGGCGGAGTACACAATTAAAGCTTTGAAAGATATGTTGAGGGTTTATATCATTGACTTAAAATGCTATTGGAATGACCATTTTCCCTCTGATTGAGTTTTCCTATAATAATAGTTTCTATTAGAGTATCTAAATGGCACTATATGAGGCACTTTATGAAAGGAGATATAGATACCTGATTAGTTAGTTCGAGGTGGGCGAGGTAGATTTGATTGATTAGACATGGTTCACCAAGCTATGTAGAAGATGAAAATCATACGAGAGAGATTGAAAACTAGACAAAGTCGATAGAAGTCCTATACCGATGTTAGGAGAAGACACTTAGAGTTTAAGGTCAATGCTTGGGTATATTTAAAAGTGTCACCTATGAAGGGTGTGATGTGATTTCAGAAGAAAGGGAGTAAAGTCTAAGTACACTGGTGTTTATCAGATTTTGAAGAGAGTAAGTAATGTAGCTTATGAATTGGAGCTACCACAAGAGCTAGCGACCATCCATCTAGTCTTTCACATGTCTATACTTAAGAAGTGTTTGGGAGATCTGCAGTTGGTTATGCCTATTGAAAGTATTAGAGTGAAGGATAGTTTGAGTTATGAAGAGATTCCCATTTAGATCCTTCATCGTCAAGCTCGTATGTTGAGAACCAAAGATATTGCATCTATTAAGTTGTTGTGGAGAAATCAATTAGTTGAAGAAACTATTTGGGATGCGGAAAAGGATATGAACGTTAGGTACCTGCATTTATTCTTACATATTGATGATGATGTAGTCCATGGTAATTATTCATTCTTATTCTTTGATCTGCGTTCTACTCCAAGTTTGAAATAGCGATAATGTTCTAGAGTCTGACTAATAATTTGTTTGATTTGTTAATTTTTATCACTTGCTTAATTGCTTGATTAATGGATTGCATAAGTGATTAGTGAATTATATTATTATTAGAGTTATAATAAGAGTCGTGCCTTAATCTAGGCTCTTAGATTGCTCTTCGTGCGAGGATGAATGATCTCAAGGGGAAGATAATATTATATCCGATAAAATTATCACAATATCTCCAGATGAGAGAACGCTTACATAATGTATCTTCCCAAAATTTTTTGACAAATCTGAGGCTAACATAGCGATTAGTGTAAACAATTATATGGGGAAATGGTATTGGTTGAATTTTAGAGCAAGCAGATCAAAAGATAAATATTCGAGGCAAAGATGCAATTCCTGAAAAAAGTGTGTGACGGGTCTGCATCATCGATTTTTCCTTGATGGTGGTTTTTATATTTTCTAAGAGATCAGAAAAATTGATCGAAAAATTTGTGAAAAAAAATATACTATGAGGAGCCAAGTTCGAGACCCGGACTAGGTCCCCAACAATTAAAAAATTTCAATTTCTTTTGAGGAGCATTCTAGAATTTTCCTACTTCTCCTAAACTTAACCTAAAACTAATACAAGTCATTGTTTAGTTAAAAAGAGTTTTAAAATCCATTCCTAAGTCTGTTATGCATTATAACAAACGATTAAGGCTAAAAGGAGGAGAAAAGAAGCTAGAGATACAAACAATTGGAGCAGAAACTTATGCAAATTGATTGTCAAACTTCATCCCATGTATGTAAGGCTACCTAAAGCATTGGATTGAGTTCATTCGCGCACCCTTTCATCCGTGTGATAGAACTGGAGTATAGAATTTTTACTAGTTAGATCCCATAATCTTAATTTTCGAATTACTCATATTAGTTGTTGAGTTTTCATTCATAACTATGAACGATTTGATAAGCTACATACTAGCTATGATAAAATGGAGCATTAAATTATGTTTGATATTATGAACCCTTAAATGCATCATTCTATATATACCTTGTTGCAGAGATTGAATTAGGATCATGATTGTGAATGTTGAAGTCAAGTAACCTGATCATGACTGAGTATGTGAAGCATATGACTTATCTATGCACATATATGTTTTATGTGATGAGCGTGATTGATTGGAGTCCAAATGACCGCTTGAGTTAGAGTCTCGAGTGATTTAATGAGTTTTGATGTATGTACAATTAATAGTCTTAATTGTTGATTGATGAGTGATTGGACTTGAGCTTGATTGATGTAAATCTAAAGATATGATTAAGATGATTAAAGTAAGTGTATTTTAGTCTTGAGAGGACTATTGAGCAACGATATCGGCACAAGCAGATAATGACTTTAACCCATAAATTCTGTTCCCAGTGGAGGATACTTGTGCCACTAATTCAGGCAACTCATGTCCAAAAAAAGTGGACATTAAATTTGGATCCAATAGAGGTTTGATCATCCTTTACCTTGGCAAGTATTGAACGGGCATGGCAATGACTTCGCTTTCGTTGTGCCTCAACAAACTAAAGGTGGTGAGATTGGATATCAATTAAGAGAAACTCCCAAGCAAGACATGATATGATATTAATGACACGTCTGGGGAGGGTATTCTTGGCACAACCATCACTTAAAGAATCATTTTTGATTTTCCAAGAGAACCACCTGGCCTTATAGTCATGTATTACTCGAAAACGGAAGAAAATACTCAAGAAAATATCAAATAGATAAATAAATAAAATTCTGATAAAATAGTCTCCAATGATCAGTTTGGAAAGTAAAATACTTAAAAATCCTTTATTGGGCAAGTATGAAGTAAACATCTAGGTGGTACCATGAAAGGCCATGGCTACCCTGACTCAAAGGAAAATACCATAAGCATAGAATAATAAAAAACCTCAAACGAAAAGCAAAGAGGGTTCACCAACTCTGGATGTACAGAAAGTGAACCTCAATGGTGTGCCTGCTGAAGCCCTCTATCACCTATATCTTCATCATTAATGATGCAGGCACAAATGGGCATTAGTATATGAAATATACTAGTGTGTAAGAATGGTTAAAGTAAACACGTAGGCTCGACTCAACTCAGTAAGCTCGACTCAAAAGTCAACTCATTCAACTTATGACTTAACTCAGTGATTATGCAGTTTAAGGTTTTGAAATCATGCTTTAAAATTAGACTCAATGTTTTATGTAACTCAGTACTAAAATATAATATGCTAACTCAAGTGTTGCTTAGAAGTTTCTCTAGCTTACATAACTCCCACCGACATGAGTTTGGTGATGCATAACGATGCCGACGTCATTGCCAAACCAACCCTAAACTTGCCAAGGTAAAGGACATCAACCTCTCTCTCTCAGATCCAAAGGCAATGTCCATCCTTTGGGATATGAGCTGCCAGAGCTAACTGCATGACTATTTTGTGCTGGCAATGTAGATTTGGGATGTTATCCTCCCACCCAGTCGGTGCTCAATACTTCTTCCAAGACTGAAACATGCTCATGAAATTTAACTCAAGCTCATCTCATTGACTCATCTCAAATAGCTTGAATCAAATTCTCAATAATTCAACAATGTAGAATCATCACTTAGTTTATGTAGTTCAAGCCTCTTTTTCACATCATATAGGACTTAAACTCATACGATCATTCAATCTCATGCCAGTCATGCTCAACTCATAAATATGTAAGATGCTCATCTCATGAATATGCAATAACAAGAATATGTATATACTACTCATGCTCAACATGCTCTGGGTGACCAACTCAGATAATAGACTTGTATTCTGAAGTGAGACAATACGCAAAACATTATTAATTTTGGAAAAAGCATTCATTCCATCATGAACAACTTCTACTACTATCTCAATATCATTATAATCTCAATGCACTACATCAACTCACTCACATAAGATCACGAAAACTCAAAATAATGCAAGAAACCCAAAGTTAGAATATATAGGATTTACACTACTCATTCTCATGCATGACTCGACTTAAGACTATGAAGAGGCACATGGATAGACTCATTATTATGATTTAGTAAGCCTTACATACCTGAAAACTTGAAGAATAGTTAATCCTTTATTGATCCTCCTATATGAAATTGAAACCCCTTTACTTCTCCCTTCTTTGATGCTCTTAAGAAATCCTAAGTGTGTATTACAGGATAATACACTTAGGGTTGTGTTATAAGACTTAAATTAAGTCCAAAGTGTCATTGTATTTAATTAGAAGGTATAGGAATAGACAACAATACCCTTCTTAAAAACTGCCGATAAGAACCACGAAACCTCATTTATGAGTCGTGGTTCTTTTTACGGGCCGTAAGTGACCTTTCATAGGTAAGGTATCCAAAATTTTGTGTTACTAGAATTTGACATGGGATTTTACAAGACAAATTTTATGGGTTGTAATTTGGTTTACGAGCCACCTGAAAATGCATAACTCAAGATCCTAAAAAGTTAAATTTTGAACCAACAAGCTACGAAACCTAATCTATGGTCCATGGATTAAAGTACGAGCCATATGTTGTCTCATACATATGCCTCATACTTTGAAAAACTTCATGAAGTCATCTGGTATCTATCAAACCTCATCTATGGGTCGTATATCATTTAATGGTCCATAGATATCTTTCTTGGTTTCTTCCAGTGATTTTTCTCAGCCATTTTTCTCAATTTTCTCTGTGCATCTAGTCAAACTAGGTGGAATGAATTAGGGGAATAATAATGTAATATTTCAAAATGAGTTGCATAATACTGAGTCTATTTTCAAATCATAATTTTATTCTTAAACTTGCATATTCACTGAGTTGAGTTATAGATAGATGAGTTTATTCCAGAGCTAAGTTAATTGGCTTCTGTCTGAGCCTTATGTGTTTCTTTACCCATTTTACATTCTAGTATATTCCATGTATTAATGTCCATTTGGGCCTGCATCATTAATGATGTGGATACAGGTAATAGAGGCCTTTAGCAATCACATCATTGAAGTCCAGACTCTTGCTTCCAGATTTGGTGAGCCCCTCTTGCTATTTGGAGGATCCTTTATCTTTCTTTTATTGAGTATCACTTTTATTTATTTTGAGGTAGCCCGGGACTTTTCTTAGTACCTTTTAGATTGAATAGAGGTTCCATAGACATTGAATGAAGATAGTTGATTGTTATTTCTTTCTAACACTTATTCATTGGAAATTGCTATTTATATATAGACTTAGTTGTTTATCTTACTTCATAGTTTTTTAATCTAATGTATTCTTCTATTGTTGAGTATTATGTGGCAATAAGGCCAGGTGATTCTCTTGGGGAATCAACAATAATTCTTCAAGTGTCGGCCATGCCAAGTGTACCCTTCCAGGGTGTGACAGGCCTACATCCTTTCTTCTTTCAGAAATACTGTACCATAGTTAAGACCTCCATAATAAAGCTGTATCAGGAATCCTTTGAAAATTTTAGAATTCCAACGAGGATCAATGACACATATATCTGCATGATCCCAAAGATAAGAAGAGTATCAAATCTTAAGAAATATAGACCCATCAGCCTATGCAACACCACTTATAAAATCATTACAAAATTATTACCCTACGAATTAAACCATTTATGGACAAGCTGATTAGCCCATACCAAAATAATTTCCTGAAAAACAGACAAGTAACAAATAATTCTAGAATTGTCCAAGAAACAATCAACCACTTTAAAAAATGAACAGCAAACTTGTAAATATGTTAATCAAAATAGATCTATAAAAGGCATTCAATAAGCTTGAATGGTCTTTCATACGAAGAACCCTTGTCTATTTCAACTTCCCACATAAACTCATAAACCTCATAATATCTTGCATATCTACTAGTAGGATTGCAGTTCTCTTTAATGGTGACATAATAGATTTTCTAGCATCAGGCAACGCAACCCTCTTTCTTCATATCTCTTTATTCTGTGCATGGAAATGCTATCTCAGAAAATAAAGAATGTTATGGAAAATAAAGCATGAAAGCCAATTAGAATCTCAAAGAAGGGGCCTTGCATATCTTACCTGTTCTTTGTCGATGATTTAGTCATAATGACGGGAGTAGACAGTCATAACTGCCATACTATAACACAAGACCTCCATGATTTTTGTTGGGACTTAGGACAAACAATTAGCTACACCAAGTCAAAAATAATCTGCAAAAAAAATTGCAGTATCGCTATAAAAACACAACTATCAACCGATCTAGGAATCAAAATAGGCTCTCAGTTTGAAAAGTGCCTGGGTTTTCCCATTTTCCATGAGTAACCTTCCCCAAAGTATTACTAATTTATAATTAATAACCTACAGGAAAAACTAGATAGATGGAAAAGAAGATTTTTAAACATGATAGAAAAAACTACCCTAGCCCAAGCTTGTCTAAACAGTATACTGACTTATGTTATGTAATCTACCAACCTTCTTGTCACTGTCACAAAAAAGATAGACAGAATCCAAGAAACTTTATCTGGGGAACAACAAATACCAAGAGCAAACTCCATCTAATTGGGTAGGCTATCTTCAACCTCCCCAAGGCTGAGGGAGGCCTAGAATTACAAGAAGCATCCATAAAAAAAACCCTCTTGGTGAAACTAGCATAGAGAGCCCATAAAACCCCAGAAGCTCTATGGGCATCCACCCTCTTAAAAATTACACAGGAAAAACATCCTTGATACTAATGTTAGGCCAAAATGGAATCAAAGTAGGACATGGTAAAACCTCCAACTTGGATGGAGCCATTGCATAGAAGGTTTAAAGTAGACCATAGGAAGTGGCTTAAACATATATCTATGGACAGATAAATGGTTGCTAACCAATCAAACCTTGAGAGAATGTATTGAGAGACCATTAACAAAAGAGGATGCCAACAAAACAATTAGTGATTTTCTAACCCCAAATGGGCATTAGCTCTTAGCAAACTTCTCATTCCAATTCCCACACAATACTGGGATAGGAAAATCACAAGACAAATCCTACGGGTATACAAACCCAAAGGCACACTCACAACAAACTTCTGTCTACCATTTCCTGGGTTGGAAAAAGGTTGTGAAACCCCCAAACAGTCCTAATTTTAAATTGATATGGAAATTACACTGTCCAAAAAAGCTAAAGTTCTTCCTCTGGCTACGCCAGCATGAACATTTACCCACGTGTAGATACCTATCATCTTTAAGCCTAGAGATAAGTAAGAACTATTCCTTCTATCACTACTTGGAAATCACAGAACATATTTTTGTGACTAACTCCCCCCCTCCCCCGACGATTATTGCATGCCTTAGGTGTTGCACAAGAGATCCAAAGCATGTCAAATAGGCAACACCCAAATTGTGTTGAACATATTAAGAATCTAAACATCAAGTTCCATCATAATATGTGGTGGGAATATGCCTTCAAATTCTTCCGATGGATTTTATGGCTGATAAGAAATGAGAACCATCACCACAACCAAAACAAGTAGCTATTATTACATCAGCTCTCAATCATGCTGTTGAATAATTTTCCTTAAAAAATAAACAGAGACAACATTATAGGCTCACAAGAAACATAGTCAAATGGAACACAACAACAGAGGGTTTTAAACATAACATTGATGGAGCAACAAATCATGAAACAAGATTGGGAGGAATAAGTGGAATCATAACGAATGCAGATTCTAAATGGACAACAAGCTTCATGGAAAAAATACATATATACATACATACATACATACATATATATATATATATAACATTATTTTGAAAAATAATTGAAAATTAAATAAAATATCTATATTTATTAAAATGTGTATATTTTTTCTTTGAAACAAGATGAATTTGAATTATAGTCGAGTCCTAGTCATTGCGCTATGGTCCATTTTCCTGCTTTGGTTGCACAATTTGTGCTTTTCATTGGTTCTAGCCATTCCAAACCTTAACTAGTGGACTATGAATAGTGCATCTTGGGTTCTCTTCCCATAGTGCCCCCTTGAAATATGCATACCTAATGAGTACTACCCTTTTGTGACTCCCTATAACTTTATGCTCTCATATATCCATGTTTTAAGCATCATTTGGTAAGGTTAGGGGTTAGTACTCATCAACCTGATGAGAGTTAGTACTCATCCACCTTGGTGATGGGGTGGCATTATCACCAACCTAGATGAGGGTTAGTACTCTTCCATCTAAGTGATGGGGTGGCATCATCACTAACCTACCAAATGGTTGTACATTTGGAAACCTAGCTTGATCTCTTCTTCACATATGATATCCTATACAAGCATGAGTTACTTAAGCATTGATCATACATGGCATATTGTATATTATGTCTATTGCTTAATATCGTGCATTTTGACTATGATAACTAATTCTTGTTGCATTGCATCCTACATACTTTGTACATTCAAACATACTAAAACATATTTTTACCTACATGATATCACCATGTAGCAACCGGTGCTCAAGTTGATCCTAGTCCTCCTCCACGTGGCTAGTCCGTGCTATTCCAAGTTTGTTGGTGAGTCCTCCATTTCGTGGACCTTAGCCTATGTTGCTATTTTCTATGTATTGAGACACTATCTTATGTTCTATTGACTATGAGTGTGAGCCCAGTAGGTTTGTCTTAGGCCCCGCTCAATCTATGTATTTAGAGGTGTTTATTGGGCAAGTTGTGTATTTATGATATGAGGTATGACTCCTTGTCCTTGATGTTGATATTTTGACAAGCTATCCCATAGCCCATTGTTCCTTTTGCTTACTTTATGCCTTTTATATGCTTCCACAACCAAGGATGTGTATTGACAAGTTAAGAGGCTGGATTGGGGTTCCTTCGAGTTCCCCATGCTTTGTGTGACGTCTATGCTCTAGTCTTGGGACATGACAAAATTGGTATCAGAGCACTAGGTTGATAAATCCTCGGAGTGTAACACACCATTTTGATTAGAGTCCTATTCATGGTTGTGAGGCACGCCATGACTATGAATAGGAGGCTATGAGATATTTTAGAAAATATTTTCCTTCTTCATATTCTAAGTCATGCTATAGAGTTGTGGTAAGTTTTACCCCCTAAGAATTATTCATGATATGCTAGATCATTCCTAACACTCGAGGAAGAAGGGCCCAAACTCCCAAGGAGCAACCTAATAATGGTGAGCTCCGAGCTACTCTCACTATGCTTGCCCAAGTTGTGGCCAATCAAGTCAACCAAGGGGCCCAAGCCCTTATACTGCTACCCTGGGAGCTAAGGTAATATACTTCATGAAGATGAATCCTTTGATTTTCTATGGGTCAATGGTGAAGGAAGACCCACAAGAGTTCATTGGTGAGGTATACAAAATCTTGAATGTCATGGGTGTTGGGCCAAATGACAAGGCAAAGTTGGCAGCGTACTAACACTAGGGGGTAGCCCAAATTTGGTATGATCAATGGAAGGAGGAGAAGGAAAATGGTTATGTGATACTTTGGAAAGAGTTCAAATTAGCTTTCCTCAATTGGATTTTTCTTCTTGAGCTTAGAAAAGCAAAGTTGGTGGAGTTTATGAACTTGAAACAAGGTGTTGTGAGTGTGAGAGAGTATGCCCTCAAGGTTAATCAACTTTCAAAGTATGCTCCTCACATGGTGGCCGATCCTAGATCTAGGATGAATAATTTGTTATGGGGGTCTCCAATTTGATGAGTGAAGAATGTTGGTCTTCTTTGATAATTAGTGACATGAACTTATCTTGGTTGATGACAAATGCCGAACAAATAGAGAAGGAGAAATTAAGGAAGAGAAAAGATAATGAGGACAAGAGGTCCTGTTTTGAGGGTAAGTTTCAAAAGGGTGGCCAGTCTCATCATGCCCAAAGGTCTTTTCATGATTCTAAGGTGGACTTTACTACTAATTTCCCAAGGGCTTGAGGTTTTGAAGGTGTGGCTTTGAATGTTGGGTGTCCAAAGTGTGGTATGGGTCATAGTGGCCCTTGCTTGAGGAGCGAGCACTAACACTTGTTTTAGTTGTGGGGAGATTGGTCACAAATAGTTTGAATGTCCTTGGTATCGCAACAAGGGTAAAGGTGGTAAAGTTGATAGAAGGGGCTCTCCAAGGCGTAATTGTTTTTATGATCTTCAAGGGAGGTAAGAAGTGCCCGATATTATTATCGGTAAGTTGAAGTTTCCTTGGCTTCGATGGGTGTGCATTGTTGGGGCCAGTGTGCCATTGTTTCTCTCTTTATTCTTTTTGGTTGCTAGAAAGTCCATAAGTGTTGATCCATCTTCATCTTGCATTAGGTTTTTCCTTGTGAACTGTTAGAGTTGGTGTGGTGGTTTGTGGTTTTATACGTGGGATGGAATTGTTGCATTCATGTTATGTCTCTATAGAGATTGATTGACGTATGCATTGGATATGTTTATGGGTCTCTATAATAGGGTCTTAAAGCCCTACCTTTATATGTTTGTGGTGGTCTCTAGTAATGAGGTATTGAATTGTGTAGAGCTTGTGAATTATTTAGGGGTAGTGTTACGAGTCTTGGAGGATAAAAGGTTGTTTACTAAAAGATGATAAGTGTGCTTTATGAATAACTAGAAGGTGTTTAGAATTCTTTAAGCATTATAATATGAGTGTGCTTTCGTTCTTTTTCGGTAAGACTAGTGTTCTGATTGGTGCTATAAGTAGGTTGACTATGGGTAGCTTAGCATATGTGGATAATGGTGGCAAAAAGGAGACTAGTGGGGTCTATCGGTTGGCAAGGTCGGAAGTAGGATAAGGGAAGTTAGGAATGATAATATAGTGTCCTTGGTGATTTGGAATCTTCTTAGGTTAAGAGGTCTTAGATTGGGCAAGGCCTTGATTCTACCTTGTTAGAGTTGGAAGTTTTGGGTGAGAAAATGATAGAGTAGAGGCTATCCCCCAAGAGGGAGATGGTGGTTGTGGTACCAAATGGACTATGTGTGTTTAAGGTTGACAATTGAGTTGAGGATTGTGAGTCCTTATAGAGTGTAGAGGGAGGTTAAGGTTGCATCAGGTTTGGATTGCCTATGGACGTAGATATGGTTCATCTGGTTCTTCATGCTTCTAGGTGGATGGGATGTGCTAGTGACTCTAGTGCCATACAACTCCTTGAAATTGTGGGTGATGTGGAGGACAAGTTGGTTTAAAGGAAGGTTCCAGTGGAGGTGTTGGATGGATGAGTGGAAAAGTTGGTTAATGAGGATATAGTGTTTGTCAAGGCCCCTTTGGAAGAGTCGTTCATTCATATATGTTTCTTGGGGAGCTGGTGGGGGCATGTAGAAGCAATATCTGTATCTCTTTCATTCTGCTTATGATGACATGTCAAGTCCTTTTTTATAATTCCAAGTCTCAAGTTTTGGCCCTTATGTCATTGCATGCATTCATGTTCATGTTAATAAGATTATGAGAATTTTGATGTACATGTTGCAATTTGCTTGGAAATCACGTTTATGTTCATTGTTGCATTCATGTTTGGGCTAAAGTCTTCATGACTACTTTCCTTGTATGCATTTCTTTGACATTCGAGGACAAATATTCTCAAGAGGGAGATATTGTGACACCCCGTAACTTTATGCTCTTGTATATCCATGTTTCAAGCCTTATTTGGTTACGTTGGGGCTTAGTACTCATCAATCTGGATGAGGGTTAGTACACTCCACCTTGGTGATGGGGCGGCATTATCACCAGCCTAGATGAGGGCTAGTACTCATCCACCTTAGTGATGGGGCGGCATCATCACAAACCTACTAAAGGGTTGTACATTTGAAAACCTAGCTTGGTCTTTTCTTCACATATGATATCCTATACAATCATGACTTACTTAAGCATGTTTTACTTAAGCATTGATCATACATGGCATATTGTATATTATGTCGATTGCTTAGTATCGTGCATTTTGACTATGATACCTAATTCTTGCTGCATTGCATCCAACAAACTTAGTACATTCAAACGTACTAATGCATACTCTTACCTACATGATATCACCATGTAGGAACCTATGCTCAAGTTGATCATCCTCCTCTTCCACGTGGCTAGCCTGTGCTATTCGTGAGTCCTATATTTCAGGGACCTTAGTCTATGTTGCTTTTTCTATGTATTGAGACACTATCTTATGTTCTATTAACTATCAGGGTGAGCCCGATAGCTTTCTCTTGGCCCCCGCTCTATTTATGTATTTAGAGGTATTTGTTGGACGAGTTGTGTATTTATGATATGAGCTATGACTCCTTGTCCTTGACGTTGATGTTTTGATAAGCTATACTTAGCCCCTTCTTCCTTTTGCTTACTTTATCCCTTTTATACGCTTTTGCGACCAAGGATGTGTAATGACAAGCTAAGAGGCTTGATTAGGGTTCCTTCAAGTTCCCCATTCGCATTGTCATGTCTAGGCCCTAGGCTTGGGATGTGACATCCCCGATTGAGATATCCCCCATTTCGTCCAACAAAGAAATATTGAATCATCCAAAATTTGGAGCATGCAACACTTCAATCTGAGCTCTACGCCATCCTTCAATGTCTAAAAATTGCATAGTAAAATGATGTCACGACCCAAAATTCAGGTGTGATGGCACTCGCCTAACCCTCCAAGGCGAGTCAACCTAAAATCCAAACCACTTAAGATAAAGAGTGAAAGATAACAATCTAACAATATAAATAAGAGAAAGGTAACACACTAAAACTATCCCAGAACTGGTGTCACATGTACAAGCCTCTAAGTATAAAATGTTTGAATGAAATACAAGTTATAGTGTCTAGTCCTCGAGTAGAACAAAACATAAAATCGAATCCTCAAGGCCTGCTGAAAACAGAAGTAGCTACCTCATAAGTGATCCAGAAGCTCGATTCAACAAACAGAAGTCTAATAGGATGGACCGATCTCACAACCTACAAAAATATAGCAAAGGGTAAGCACCAAATAATAAGTTACTCAACAAATGGAAATAACCTAAAGTAAAATAATTAACGAAGAATACAAGAAACTCCTTAAATCCCAAACACAGCCCACCGAACTACAAACCTGCACTCACAAAAGTCCCAATATAATATAATATATACAAATTACACTAATATGGATGTACTTATCATCTAGCCTAGTACCTCAATCCACAAGTTTATAAGTAGATCTAACAATTATATCAAAACCAAGGATATAATAGGTACACAATCACATAAACAATACACAACTATATCAATCGAATATGATATGAGATGGAGTGGATGCCATGAGATGTACATAATGCGATGTAATATCAAATAATCATGAAGCATATCTGTCCTAGAATACATATCTATTGATCACTATATCTGCCTCAGACAGAATATATGGAGGACATATCTGTCCAAGTATCGGTGATCATGACCGGCAATGACCTCAGCTATTATCACCTATCTAAAAATGACCTTGGACCATCAACATATTCCATCGACTTGATCAGTAGAGAGGTCAACCATCAATCCACATATTACTTTACTCATAGCTTAACCATAGCTATCACAAGTAACAATGCACAAATAATAATAGATGCATGATGAATGACCACAATTATATTATAGTATCAACATCATAATGATCTCTGTTTCTCAATACTATCAATGTCTCAATATCATCACAGTCTCTATATATAAGTCATAACACAAAATAAGAACCATCACACTATAAACATTGAATGACTCTTAAGATGACATAAATTAAAAATGCATAATTAATTTGTATCTCAATATATCGCCATATAAACAAGTATTCAATACGAAAGGTCATGATCAAACCTATAATGATACAATTCTACCCCCAATATACATAATTACACAAATATAGGAGCATACAAGGTTCACTGATACTTAAAAAAATGTTAAAAATCTACTTGCCTCAAATAAAGTCTCAAAATTAAGAAGGAATCACCACTTTCCCCTCCTACGTTACTCCAAATCAACATAATCTATTCAAATATAGCACCATAATCACATAATGAATCTAATGACACTAAAATTAATTAATTCAAAGAGAAAGGATAAATGGTCGAAAATCTCATTCTAAAACACATAGTTAGAAACTGAAAATTTATAAATGAAAATATTCTACTCGTACCAAGGAATTCAACGGTGAAATGGGTTTGAAAAATGAGCTAAGATGAATGAGAAATCGATGATTTAAGTTTAGGAAATTCTATTCCGAAAATTCCTAAATTTCACCATTAAATTACGACACCCCTTAAAACTATCCTCACATGTACCTATGTTTAAACCCTCATTCTTATACATGAGAAATGTGTTAGGGTCATGAGATACCTCTAGTACTTATTCGAGTTCAAAACTTTTCTATAAATTGATCTTCTCGTGTTGTATTGTGCAAGGGTCAACTTTAAATGATAATAACTCTTAGAACACAAAAGATTAGGTGAATCATGACCTACCAATTGAAAACCCTTTGAATCTGCTTTCTAACGCAACTAGTTTCACCTTATTTAGTCTTTGGAGTTAAAATCTATAGTTGTTTTACTGGAGACTGCCAATTGCAGAGTTGTTCTACGAAAGCTTTTTACGTGCCATAATTTAAAGTACAACCCTTTTGTTAATTCATGGACAAAAGTCCTGAAACTTTAATTTTTCGTCTCACACTTTACGAACCCATCTATGGGTCATAAAACCTTCAATGCGCCATAATATGGGCTCATAATGGACTTGTAAATGTGAACTAGAGACCCCAAAATTAGGCCAAAACATAACGAAAGGGTCCCTACAGGCTATTGAACTTTCTACGGGCAGTAAACGGACCTGTAGAGGACTTTTGGTAGCTTTTTCAAAAAGGTTATTTTGGTCTTTTCCTGCTCTTTATAAGCCTAGCATTGATGTTTTTACACCTAAATAAAGCCCTAAGTGTGTCAAATTAATCTTTTTACACTAAAACACTCTCTCAAACGTAGAACAAGGTTTCAAGAGAAAAAAAAGGGTAGGGTGTTTAAAGGAAAACTTGAGAATTCTTCCAAGATACTTCAAGGTTCACAACTTCTAGGTATGTAAGGCTAATCAAAACATGTATTATGTTCTTCTATATGCTCCATAACCCAGATTGATGATGATATGAGTAAATTGATTCTCCCATGAATGGTTCTGGAAAGCTTTCCATAAATTCTAATGCATATCTATATAATTTTGCATGAATTAACTTTTTTATGAATTAAATGCTTGAATTAGACTATTTTGCCATACTACATAAAACTTAGCATGATTTCTTATTATTATCAAATGTTGTACTTACATGAGCATGCAAGAGCATAATTTGAGCATAAAGAGTATATGGAATCCCTAAATGCTTTAATTCTCCATTTGTTCACCTAAATGCCATGAGTTCGAATAATGCATGATTGAGCCCTTATGGGTCAAGAACTGAAACTTAAAATGATGTAA
>JAOTQJ010206639.1:0-19274 GCA_025642045.1 Solanum sejunctum
TGTTCACCGATCATAAGAGCCTCCAATATGTCTTCACTCAAAAAGATCTCAACTTGAGGCAAAGGAGATGGTTAGAAATTCTTAAAGACAATGATATGTGTGTGCACTATCATCTATGTAAGGCAAATTTTCTGGCGGATACTTTGAGTAGGGTATCTATGGGTAGCTTAGCTCTTGTTGATAGTGGTGATAAGGAGATAGCTAGGGAGGTGTGTCAATTAGCTTGATTAGGGGTTAGCTTTGAAGAGCTTAGTGATGATGGTGTTGTTGTTGTTGATGGGTCTAAGTCTTTATTGGTTGATGAGTTGATAGCAAAACAAGACCTTCACTCGTACTTACTTGAATTGCAGACCTTAGTGAAAGAGGGTAAAGTAAAGGTTTTCTCCCAAGGGGAGATGGATCCCTTAGGTACCAAGGTATGTTGTGTGTGTCTTATGTTGATGGTTTGAGGGAGTAGATCCTTGATGAGGCCCATAATTCTTCCTATTCTATCCATCAAGTTCCACCAAAATGCATAAAGACTTAAAGGACGTGTATTGATGCGAAGGCATGAAGAGGGACATCACCAAATTCATTTCCATTTGTCATAGTTGTCAACAAGTCAAAGCGAACATCAAAGACTGGGCGGCCTAACCCAAGGCATAGAGATTCCCACTTGTAAGTGGGAGGTGATTAATATGAATTTTGTGGTTGCGTTTCCCAAGACTAGAAAACATTTTGATTCTATTTGGGTGGTGGTTGATAGGATGATGAAATCGGCTTACTCTCTACCGGTTAGGACCACATATAGGACTTAAGAGTTGCAAGATTGTGCATTCATGAGTTAGTGAGGTTAGATGGGGTTCCTTTGTCCATCATATCAGATCATAGTTCATAATTACTTCATATTTTTGGACGTCTTTTCAAAGGGGTCTTGGTAGAAAAGTTCACCTTAGTATGGCCTATCGCCCTCAGATGGATGTCCAAGTTAAAAGGATAATTCAAACTCATGAAGATATTGTTAGGCCAAGTGTATTGGAGTTGGGGATAGTTGGGATGACTATCTTCCTTTGATTGAGTTTGCCTACAACAATAGCTATCACTCTAGCATCGGTGTAGCTCCTTTTGAGGATTTTTATAAAAGACAATGTAGATCACCAGTTAATTGGTTTGAGGTTGGAGAGGTGGCTTTATTGTGACCCGATTTGGTTATGCACGCTCTTGAGAAGGTTAGGACGATTAGGGAGAGATTGAGGATAACCCAATGTCGTCAAAAATCCTATGCTAATGTGAGAAGAAGAGACTTTAATTCAAAATGGGTGATTGGGTTTATTCTAAAGTTTCTCCAATGAAAGGTGTGGTCCATTTTCATAAAAATGGAAAGTTAAGTCCAAGATATGTTGGTCCTTATGAGATTTTGAAGAGGGTTGGCAAGGTAGCTTAGGAGTTGAAGTTGCCTAGTGAATTGAATTTGGTTCATCCGGTGTTCCGTGTCTCTATGTCGAGAAAATGTGTTAGTCATCCTAATGCTATTATTCCTCTTAATGTTGTGGATCTTGCTGAGAATTACTTAACTTATCAGTAGACTCCAGTTCAAATTATGGATAGGCAAGTGAAGAGATTGAGAAACAAGGAGGTAGCACCCATTATGGTCCTTTGGAGGAACCAACAAGTCTAAAGTGCTACATGGGAGTTCAAAGCTGACATGAAAAAGTTGTATCCTTACCTTTTCAAATCTTGTATTTCAGCCCCTATGTCATTCATATGCATTCATGTTTAAGTTGGCATGTTTATGATGATTTTACACTTATGTTGAGATTTTTAAAATGGTGTTTTAAATGTAATGTTGCAGTCTTATTGGGGCTGATTTTTTTATGATCACTCTTATCTTGTACATCTCTTTTGCATTCAGGAATGAATTTTCCCAAGGGGTAGATATTGAAACGATCCCAAAAAGTGCCCAAAAATATGCCTCAGAATTTTAAATTCCATATGTCTCAAAATCCATGCGCGATATTGAAAATCCGACTTAATAATCTCTTTCAGGGAGTCAAAATAAGGGTGATAAGAGTCTAACCCTGATTTAAGAGCGAAATATTAGCAATTATAATTTTTCAAGCTGTGAATTCCATAGACCAATCCACGTCCCCACGGGACACATACAAGTGTAAAAAAGTGAATATTTTTTGTAGTTTGGTCTAAGACTTCTAAGTTTTGGGCCTAAGTGTCCCCAAATATATTTTTATCTATACTTAGCTTTATTTCACCCACATATCATCCTAAATATTTCCAAATACTCTGTCAAACACTTAGCCATACTTTCACTCCCAAATTCAAGTCTCAAACCCTTATACGGAACAAAGTATTTCCTTCAAAGTTCTTCTTCAAGCTTCAAGTCTCCATCTCCAATCTTCATCACGTTCATCTTCAATATAAGGTATGTGGGTTTAATTCAAGGGTCCCTTTCACCCATGATACCCAAGCCTCCATATACTCAACTTGAATGATTTAAAGTTGATTTATAAATGGGTCTTGTTTATTATGTAATTCATTGCGTACTATGTTAAAGTTGTGTGAAATTATGACTATTTTGTTATGTTTTGAGCTATAAATTCTTGATCCATTGTAAGATTTGAGGAGGGTTTTTAATGTATATTACTTGAGGGTGTTTTAAGATGTTGATTGATGGTTTTACAATGGATTTTCTTACATGATTTCATCTCTATATTTCATGATTTTATACTAGCATTACACACCCTCTAAAGGTTTGATTAAATGTCCGTATGTGGTTTCTTGAGGATTTAAAGGTCTTATGTATATGATAAAGTCTATATAAAGTGTTGCATTAGACCATGCCTGATTTGGGGGACAAGAGCCCGGGTAATCAAGGTGGGGGTTTGTACTCATCAACCGAGGTGGGGGTTTATACTCATCAACCATATGAGGGTTTTCTACTTTTCCACAGTGGTGATAAGGTGTGATTATAATCAACCATATGAGGGATTTGTACCATACCACCAGGATGATGGGGTGAAACCATCATCAACCACCAAAAGGTTTGGACCTTGAAAATCTTGCTTGGTATCTTTTACACATATGATATCCTATATGAGCATGAGCTACTTAAGCATGATTTACTTATGCATTGATCATACATGCCATATTGTTATATAATGCCTATTGCCTAGTGTTACGTATTTATGAAATGATGCATATCTCTTGTTGCATTGCATCCTACATACTTAGTACATTAAAACCTACTAACGTATACTCTTGCTTACATGATATAACCATGTACGAACCGGTGCCCAAGTTTATGATCCTCCTCTTCCGTGTGGCTTGTTCGAAACTACTGAACCTAGTTGCTGAGTCCTCTACTTCAGGGATATTATTCTAAGTTGCTCTTATTATGTATTGAGATATTCTTCTTTATTGTCTATTTTCACTATGAGGGTGATGCCGGTTGCTTTGTCTTGCCTCCCGCTCTTATCTATGCATTAGAGGTGTTTGTTGGACATGTTATGTATCTTTTATATGACCTTTGACTTATTGTCTCTTGATTATGATGTTATACAAGTTTTCCCCTTAGCCTATTGCCCCTATGATTACTCTTTCGTCTTTTACATGCTTTGCGACCAATAAGGTGTAATGATAAGTTAAGAGGCTTATTTGGGGTTCCTTTGGGTTCCCCATTTGCCGTGTCATATATAGGCCCTAGGATTGGGTCATGACATTAATTTGACTGTAGTTTACTCTTCTTGTTTTACTCTTAAATGCATGATTTTGAGCAAGTATCATGAACCTGACTTATGTTCATTCTCCAATAAGAAAGCGGTCGTTGTTAGTAAATTAACCTAACCAAAGTTAAGATCGAATCCACAGGGAATACAGGACTTGATTATAAGATTTCACCACTAATCATTTCTAGTATTTATGACTACAATCTCTGAATTGGGGGGGGGGGTTGTGTTTCAAAAGCAAAATAAAACTACCACTACCTATAACACGAGGAAACACACAATTTTAGGGACAACTTTGGAATTGTATTCCCCATGGTTCACCTACTTGATTACCCTAGATAACATAACTATAATTTGTCATTTGCATGCAGGACAGTAACTTGGGTACGTGCTTGTGAAGTTGAAGTTGAAATTTAACCATGGTGCTTAGTCGCCAACAATAACGTGCCAACTAACCATTACCTATTATCCCAGTCAACCTCCCCTTGGTAGGATAAGTTGATTAGACGAGAACACATCAATCAAATTCTGTCATCTACTTCCCTTTTTCTATTCGTCAATACCTTTGTCAGGATCATGATGATAGGCGAGTTTTGGTGTTGGCCAGCACCAAACGACGTTAATAATGAAGTGAAATTGATAATACATGCAAAACACCAATCATAAAAATGCAATAAACCTAGGTCATCTCAATGTCAACTATCCATGGTTCCCATAACCTCAATTTGTACGTGTTTCGCTACTCATGGCTAAGGCAAAACACACAAGAATATAAATAATAGACATATTTGAGAGCTTTACCAATGCCAATGAAGAAAAATAGGCACCATAAATTGCAAACCCCGAAGCTTGATTGATCAACAATGAGTACAAGGCAAGATTTGCAATCCCCAAAATGGGTTTTCCAAGAGAGAACAATAAACTAATCTAAAAAATAAGAAAAGCTTCAAAATGTAATTCTCAGTAGTCTACTAGTCGAACATCCTACTAAAAACTGAACTTAAGTTATATGTAGTATTTACAAAACAACCCTAGAATTTAAACAGAAAAGACAACTGACAGCTGATAAGTTACACAAGTACGACTCTTAGGATGACCTACAAGTCGTAGTAGGGGTCTCATATCAGGTTCTTGGCATCTTAGACTAAATTCGTATGACCTATATGTATAAGTTGTTGCTTGAGATACGACACGTATGTTGGTCTCGTAGTCCTAGTCTTCAGTTCTTGGACCAATATCTTGTCTCTATGATTCTTGCGACGAGTCCACCTATACGAGTCATAGTGTGACTTACGACTCATATGATGGCCTCATAGGAGTGATCTCCACTTAGCAGATTTCTAAATTTTGGTCTCCGATTCTTGTTACAATATCACCACACAACTCTTAAGGTAAGCTACAACTCATAGTGGGTTCGTAAGGCCTATGCTTCAGTAAAATCTGCAACTTTTCTTCAAAATCATGCCAACCTATCTTTTTTGCAAAATTAACACAAAAAACCTCAAAACACTAAGATGTTGCTTTAAGAACTCACAAAATCCCTTGTTTCAGGCACTAAATGTGTTGTATTTTGACATCACATCAACACCCTCAACTTAGAATTGTTGCTTGTCCTCAAGTAATGACTCAATCTATGCAGACAAAGATAAATATATAGCAGCTATATTAATGGCATATACAATAGCTCCTTTGATGCAGATACCCAAGCACTATTTTCAAGACAAAATTGCAAAGTTATTAAGCAAACAAGAATATAATGAGAGCCCTGACAATCTAACTATGATAAGCTAAGGAGTATCAACCATCCACAATCGCTGGAATAGTGAAATACTACTCAAGTTAGTGCAAATGCCTTCACTAGAAAGAAGCCCCTCACACTTACTCAAAAGCATTTAGAATCAGGGACTGAGGAAGCATTCTCACCCTTACAACTGAAATTTAATGCATACTGACCAACACTATAGGCTTGCCTATATACTCATCTTTTGGCTTGGTGATAAAGCAGAATTGGATCACTTTAGGACTTATAGGCTTTTAACATAGGTTCAGGGTGCTTTCGTATGGTATTTTGGGCGAGTAGTGACTAAAAGCTATCCTTGAACCATGTTTAACAAAACTTTTTGCTTTCGTAATCCAACCTATTTTTAATCACTCCACCCTTATTTTCCCGTTTTAAAATTTACTCAAGTGCTTTCTTTCTCTTTATCAATTGTGCCTCGATTTCAGATACATTTTTGCTATTTTTTCTCAACTCAATGCACTTTTTTTTCTTTTCTTTTTTTCACTCGATTCATGCTTTTTTATTTTTTTCTTAATTTCCAAATTAACCACCTTATTATTATTACTTTACTACAATAACGGTAACCCTCAACTTAGGCTTTTAATCTTAGGTGAAGTACACAATATCTATGCCTCAAACTAGGGCTACCAACTGTAGATACCCTCAGCTTAGGACTTTGGCCTCAATCAAGGTTCACATTTTGAAGGATAGACCAGGCCCAATATTAAAGCATTTCATCCAAAAAGGTTAGGCTAGTAAGGTATCAAGAAAGAATGAGTAGATGATAAGCTCAAGATTTTGGAACAAGGGATTCAATCACTTATCTGGTGGGTCATTTAGGCTAAAAGTGGTCTCATTCAAAGAACAAAGGCCTAAGATACTTTCTATATCAACCACATTACTAGACCAATAATAGATTAACAAGGCAAGTTTTGGGTCCATGCAAGATGCATGAATGCAACAAAATAAGCTCACAGCACACATGGTAATAGCATCCTCAATCAAGTATAGACTCACAGGTCATGCTTTCAGTCTCAGCTTACCTTCCCAATATCAGAACAAACATTGCCAGATACTTAAAAATGTATGAATGAATCAATAATGACAACCTCAAAAATTTTGAGGGCACCCAAATTTTCATCGAAACATTAAAAACACATCTAAAAGTTATGTATATGCCAATAGATAACACTGCTATGAATTTACCCATTATCTACACTACCTAAACATGCCAGTTCAACAGAACAGTAAACTTCCAAAAGGAAAAAGAAGCATGATACGAAAACCTTGGGATCAAAAATAGGGGAAGTTATGGACCTTAGCAACCATTGCTCATACTCTCTCATCAACTAAATCATGGTTAAATGCCCTCATCCTCTCTTTGGAGTCCCGAATAGTTTGATCAATCAATGATCAAACCCATGCTACCAAATCCCGTAGCCTACCCTCTACTATAGCAACCCTGCGGAATAAAGCTTGAAAAGGAACAAAAGAGAAAAAAGAGTCAACCTATAAAGTAGATGCTACTGGTGCTACCGTACTAGACGATGGTGTATACTCAATCTTGATTGCTGGTGTAGTCTCTTTGGTAGCTGGAGTAGTGCTAGTTGTTGATGGAGGTGGACCTGGAATCTAAGTCTCTACCAGGAAAGGCTCTGGGATAGCTGGAGGAGCTGCTCGAGGTAAGGCCATCAGATTCTCATCAGCCTTTATTAGGCTGTGATCTAAAGTGTTTATGTCCTTTACATAAGCGTGCCAGTGAGGATCAATAGGAACACCTGCTGTAGTGCATAGTCGATGGATCATAACTTGAAATAGCAATGAGGTGTTCATCCTAATTGCAGCCTCATGAATCTACTGCGAAATGATATTGGCCCAATATAACAGCAGAGCAAGCTAGAATGTTGGCCAACAATATGACTCTCTTAAGGGTGATCACGTTATCCATGAAGGTTGGACCAATATGCCAATGAATTATGGACTACTAAAACTTAGCCCATAATGAGAGATGGGCTTTAACTATAGGATCTGGGTGGATTGTGACCCATGTTGCGACACCCTTACCTCCTAGATTTGACTATCTATCCAGCATAGCAACTTTGTTCTGGCCCCAATGACCTTCCCAGTCACTGCTCTCCTTATTTTATTAATATGACTATCGTACTCAATGTTAGACTGCATAACTCTATAAGTGGGCCCAAACTACACCTGTTGGATTATCTCCTCCGAGATATCAACTTTTTTTCCCCAAATTGTCACTACCTGTAGTGTCAGTTTCTTTATTAGCTTATTATTCATTTGCAGCCTCCATCGGAGTGTAGCAAGATATGCCACATAGAACTCCTGTAAGGGGCATATTTACGTAGCTACTGTATAGTCCATTGTAGCCCATGCTCATTAAACACAATATCTGATCTGATTATTCAGTCTAAGCTTGAGGAATTAAACAAATACTCCTCACGAAATTGGTGGACCTGTTTTCCTTGCTCTTTAGGCTACAACCCCTGATCGTATATTTCTTTCATCCTAGGGATGTACCATCTGCGGTTGGCTAGGGGTTGGGACTGACTTCCTCCTGTTGAGAAGTGCTCTATGACTCCAACTTTGAACCTGAGTGTAAGCGGGTCATCCGTGGAAAGCTGCTATCTGACCCATCCCCATTTCCCTGTTGTTCCTCCTCTTCAGACTGGGTGGAACTACTAACTTTGATAGGCGTCTGCGCTTCAAGTGCCTGAGTCTTGGGTCTATTGGCCTCCGAGTCTATCCTGACTCTGTGAACTTAGATAGAACCCACTAATTGCTCAATCTCAGAGGATTCCTACATCAACCTCCTTTGGAGAATTTGAATAGCTCGTTTATCTTTTGGAGGCATTTTATCTGCAAGTGAACTACAAAGCAAGATGTCATTTCCAGATGTTTGATCCAATAAAACATATAAAATAAAGAACAAGAAAACAAAGACAAAATAAAAAATAAGTATTCATTGATGCAATTGCAGGTTTGCACATATGAGTGCAGTTATGACTCGTAAGGTGACCTACGAGTCATACTCTACTCTTGTAGAACCAATATGCCTTCAAAAATACTTTCTGGTCTTAGATATGAGACATAGTTACGACTCATAGGGTGACCTACGAGTCCTAGTCGAGGATTGTAACCATGTTTAGAAACATTGTTCAAAATTCAGGTAAGCTTATGAGACGCTTACTACGAGTCCTAGCAGGCAATACGAGTCATATGTGAGTCTTATGTGAGAAATTTAAAGGAACCAGATATGATTGATGCTTGCTAGAAGGGACCCTTATGACTTGTAGAGGAATCTACAAGTCATAGGAGTGCATCCTACCAGGAAGCAGAAGGCATCAGTGGTGCCTAAAATTTTCCCACAACAAGCACAAATCAAACATAAAGTTTAAACCAAGTTGGGACATAAGAGCAATGTAGATTTCCTGGCAAATAAGCAAGTCCATACTAATAATCAAAAATTCAAAACGACCCTCATTCCTAAGAGTCAAAACCAATTCCACGCTATGTCAAGCACACCAAAAATAATATATTTTCTAAACTCCTACTTGACAACCATAATACATTCCAATATGTATAATTCCAATGCATATCAATTTAATCAAACCTCATAAGTTAAAGCATAAGCAACATACCCATATCTCCTAAAATTCAACTCCAACAACTAGTCAGACCATGCAAGGGAAACAATCATACAATATATCTCATGAATCATGAATTTCATATTTATCATCGCCAATCCAAGAATTTCAACACATTTAGGTTCACAACAAACTATTCAAAGCCCCAACACCCTAGATTACAATTCTAGTTCAATAATCACTATATGGCATGATTTAACATGATTTCAAAGCCAACACTCTTATATAGAACAAACTCACCATAAAAGATTTCAAAATTCAGCCATGGAGCTTACTAATCAATTGTAGCATTAACCAAAGTGAGGAAAATCAAAAATAACACTGAAACCTTACAAATAATTCCTTCACTAGAATTATTGCCAAGAAATGACGTAGGTAACCAGAGATTTGATTAGAAAGATGATATGGGTGAAGGAGAGGGGTTTTCCATCGTTGTTTTAGGGTTTATGATCAAGAGTACAGGTCAAATGTTTTTTTGACCCTTATATAAGCAAACTAGGTCGACTTTTAAAAAATCTGCAAGTCCAGGCTATGACACTCGTACTATGAGTCATAGGCTATCCTAAGACTCATAGGTGCTAGTCTCGTAGAAAACCCAACACTTATAAAATTTAAAAATCATCTTGGGCACTATAAACCCCACTTACGATTGGTAGGGGACCCTACGAATCATAAGGTTGGCTCGTAGTGTATGTGCTAACTTATGATACTCACTGAATCTCCCTATGATGCATGATTATGAGTTATAGTAAGGATTGTGACACGGAGTCCTGATCGTAGAGGCTGCTCAAAGTAGCATTTTTCAGATCTTCAGTACTTCAATTTTCACCAGCAAACCAAATATCAAAACACAATAATTCCCAAAATATTATAACCTCACCAATGTCTTTCAGTCATGGAAACAAACTCACACCTTCTACCTAAGAATCTCAATAATTAAAAACACTTAAAACAGGCTAACAATTACGGAAATTTCTTGGGATGCCTCCCAAGTAGCGCCTTATTTAATGTTGTGGCTCGACTTTGTCACCGTCCTTCATTAACTATCATCGAAGGTCCACAACTCACTCTTGTACCCATCTGGGTGTTTCATGGATTTGCGAATATCGAATATGACCTCTGAATAATTAACCCTAAACTGTAGTTGACTTGAATCCATATCCACTAGGGTTCTTCCACTGGTAAGAAATGGTCTCCCTAAAATGATTAGCACCAAAAATCAACTTCACAGTTAAGGATCACAAAATCTGCTGGAAAATGGATTTATCCACTTTAAGAAGCACATCCAAAAGGATTCCCTCTATCTTTTTAATGGTTCAATCTGCCATAATCAACCTCATTCTTTTTGGGGTAGGAGTACCAAGGCCAAGCTTTTTGAATACTGTAAGAGACATTAGATTGATGCTCGCTCCTAAGTGACACAATGCTCTTGCAAACTCAACATCACCAATGATATAAGGGATGGTAAATGCACTAGGGTCCTCTCGCTTTTGAGCAAGGCATTTGGTCATAATTGAACTACATTGATGGAGTTTTAGCAAGAACTCTTGGCTCAACATGCTTTTCTTGGTGACCAAAATCCTTCATATATTTTGGCATACCCAAGCATTATCACCAGAGCTTGTGGAAGGGGAATGTTGATGGAGAGTTGCTTCAACATCTAGGGGACGTGTTTGAATTTACTGTTCTCTTCCTTTTCCTTAAGCCTTTGAGGGAAAGAAGGAGGTGGTTTGGGAATTGATTTCAATTTCTCATGCTCCCTCATCTCTTCTTGTTGCATCCCAACAACCTTCGGATTTTCTCCCTCAACCAAGACTTCACCATCAAGAGCCTTCTTATAAACTTTATCCATATTTACTAGCATAGGGGCATCTATGGTGTTCTTGCCACCCCTAGTCATCACCGCCATGAAATGTCCTTCATTCTTCGGGTTTTGAACCTTATTGCTTGGTAGGGTGCCCTTTTGGAGCTTATTCAATTGTGAAGAAACTTGTCTGAGTTGTTGTTGTAGTTGTCTAATCATCACCGAGTGAGACTCTATTCTCTAGTTAATACTTGAAATATATACTTTCATTCCGTTAAAGTCTTATCTTGGTGATCGGCTCGCACTAATAATTTTTCAAACTTTTTTTCAATCCTTGAGTTGCTTGACCGGGCATCACAATTATGTGGTGGCATATAAGTACCATTCTTATGGCCCTATCTTCTCCCCTATTCTGTATCTTGCACTCTCTCTGTCTCATAGTATCCACCTCGGCTATCTCTATGAATCCCATCACGGGTGAAGTTTCGACCTTGATTCCCGAAACCTTGCCTTAATAATCTAAATTGGCCCCTTAGGGGTTGTCCCAAAAACCTGCTACTTGGTTGCTTAAAAGACACATATCCTCATCAACGAATGGATGATCATTGGTAGGGACCTTTGGAGGTTGGTGCGTGACTGCTTGACAATTGCCTAATTTTTCTTTAAAACCAAGTCCATACTTCTGCTAAGCTAAG
The DNA here is from genome assembly GCA_025642045.1 of Solanum sejunctum. Lineage (NCBI taxonomy): Eukaryota > Viridiplantae > Streptophyta > Magnoliopsida > Solanales > Solanaceae > Solanum > Solanum sejunctum. Next base: position 11,664 of record JAOTQJ010206639.1, read on the forward strand.
CAAGTTGCCCCATGATCTCCTCGTTTACCTTTGTTTGCTCATTATTTGTGTTAACCGCACAAGAGAGTGTTATCACACTTTGATCTTGTTGTCCCCGTACTCGATTTATTTTGCCTACTCGCTCCATTTTTGTGGCTATCAATGCAAAAGGATGGTCTAGAAACATGCCTCCCAAAATCGTGTTGGCACAAGCTTGACTATTCTGATCAAGTGCCGAATAGAAAATTTCAACCAAGGCATCATCAACAAACTTGTGATCGGATACCATCCTCAAACATTTATTAAACCTCTCCCATGTTGTGCTAATAGAATCACCTACCAATTGCTCAAAGTTTTTGATTTGGTCCTTGAGTTTCAACTTCTTAAATCTTGGAAACTATCATTCAAGGAATACTCTTTGAAGTTCAGCCCAATTTATGAAAGTACCATGAGTAAGCTCAGACAACCATATAGCTACATTGCCAGTCAATGATAGTGGAAACACTCTCAAACCCACAGCATCAAGATAAAGATTTTGTGTCCCTATGACACTCTTGCAAACAAACAACACATTTTGAAGATGATGGTGGGGATCCTCCAAAGGTAGCCCTGTGAATAATTTGCGGTTTTGGAGCATTTGGAACAATTCTCTCGAGAACGTGAACTTAGTACATGCCTGTAATGGAGGCAGTACTATAGCATCGGTAACATCGATAGAAAATAGATTTCATTGGTGACAACAACCACTTTCTTATTGGAGTCTAACCTTGATTACGAATTTTACCACTAAGCATTTGTAGCATTTATGACTACAATCTCTAAATGGGGGAGGGGAGTTGTATTTCAAAAATAAAATAAAACTACCACTAACTATAATGCGAGGAAACACTCAATTTTAGGGACAACTTAGGAATTATGTTTCCCATGGTTCATCAACTTCATTAACCTAGAGAACATAACTACAATTTGTGATTTGCATGCAGGACGATAACTTAGGTTATTCTAGCCCTCTTGTGAAGGTGAAGGCCGAATTTTACCATAACGCTTAGTCGGCAACCATGGCATGACAACTAACCATTAACTATTATCTTAGTCAACCTCTGTTTGGTCAGGCTAGATTAATTAGACGAGAACACATCAATCAACTTCTGTCATCAACTGTCCTTTTCCTATTCATCACTACCTTTGTCGGGATCGTGATAGTAGGCGGGGTTTGGTGTTGGACACCACTAAATGACATTAATAATAAAGGAAAATAGATAATACACGCAAAACCCCAATCATAGAAATGCAAGAAACCTATGTCATCTCAACATCAAGTACCTATGGTTACCACAACACCAAGATGTGGGTGCTTAGCTACTCATGGTTAAGGCAAAACACACAAGAATGCAAATAATAGACATAGTTAAGAGCTTGACCAATACCAATGAAGAAAATAGGTGCCACAAATTGCATACCCCAAAGATTTATTGATCAACAATGAGTTCAAGGTAAGATTTGCAATCCCCAAAATGGGTTTTCCGTGAGAGAATATTAAATTAATCTAAAAAACTAAGAAAAGCTTCAAAATGTAATTCAAAATAGTTTACTAGTCAAACTTCCTGCTAGAAACCTAACTTAAATTATATATAGTATTTAAGAAATAGCCCTAGAATTTACAAAGAAAAGAAGCTGGCAGCTGATAAGTTATGTAGGTAAGACTTGTAGGATGCCCTACGAGTCATAGTCGGGGTCTCGTATCAGGTTTTGTGCATCTTGTACTAAATTGGTACAATCTATAGGTATGAGTCGTTCCTTGAGCTATGACTCATATGTTGAGCCTATAATCTTGTTCTTCATTTTTTGTTCCAACATATTGGTTCTCTGATTCTTATGATGAGTCCACCTTTACAAGTCATAGTGTGACTTATGACTCGTATGATAGCCTTGTAGGGGTGAACTCCACTTAGAAGATTTATGAATTTTGGTCTTTGATCCTTGCAATGAGATCATCCTAAGACTCATAGGTGGGCTCGTAAGGCTTACGTTTTAGTAAAATCTGCAACTTTTCTTTAAAATCATGCCAACCTAACTTTTCTGCAAAAGTAACACAAAAATACATCAAAACACTAAAAAGTTGCTTTAAGAACTCATAAAATTCCTTTTTAAACCAAATGTGTTGTATTTTTATAGTACATCCGAACCTACCATGTGTTTGATAAAATTACACGACAAGAATTATCAAATTGTTGATGAACTATTACATGATTTACAAGTCAAGTGATTTGATAATGATTAAGGGCTTTTAAGCATGTATTGAATTTATGAAAAATATCTATGATTTTACAAGTATCAAATTGATTCCAATTTCAAGATTTTAACCTCTTGTGAGCCATCCATGTCAAGGAGAGGGATAATGTATGATTATTTACTCCCATGTTCAAGTTAGGCTCACTAGTAGAGGTCAAACATGTTTATGAGGTACTCATGTCATGTTATAATGTCTCTTACAAGTTACTCATGATATTATTCAAGTATGATTATTTCAAGTATTCCGTGGGACTAGACTGAGCACCAATTGAAGCTTGAGATAGGAGCTCAACTCAATGGGTCCTTATCTAAAGTATTTAGCCTCTATACTATGTGCCACCATGGGATTATAAATATTACCCTTATTATACTAGCGAATCCATCTTATTTAAGTTATCATGTTTGGTTTACCATGGCGAGTTGAACACACTTCACCGGGGGGTGTCATACCCTATTACTTGTATCGAGGGGATGTCATGCCTTGGAGTACAAGTTATAGTTTCTTGGTCTATGTCAATTGAGGCATCTTCCCACATATGCATGATTGATTATGCAAGTTAAATATTTTGCAAGCATGTTTTAGTACAAGCATTTATCATTCATGTCATATTGAGGTTTATATCCATTGATTATGATTATGTATTTTGTAATATACTAGATTATGTCTTTGTTGAACTGCACCATTCATACTTAGCATATTTAAAAGTACTAATGCATAATCTATGCCTACATGATATCGCCATGTAGGAACCGGAGCTCCTTTTGATCCTCCTCCTCCACATGGCTAGTTTAGATCTCCAAGAAAGCTTTTGGTGAGTCCTTCACTTCGAGGACAATATCTACTTATGTTCATGCTATGTTGAGACATGTTTCGTTTGTTGGATACATATCACTGTGAGGGTGACCTCGAGAAGTGTCATGGGGCCCACTCTATCCTAAAGTAGATATGTGGTTTAATAGTAAATTTTTATATGCTTTGAGATTAACTCTTCTTATGTTTCTATTTTTATGAAAGACATCCCTTAGTCCAACTTCCCTTTTTATACTTGACTCTTGTTGATATTTATTTTAATTTCCGTAACCAAAGATGTGTATAAGTTATGCTAAGAGGCTTGTTTGGGTTGTCTTCCCATTCGTTGTGTCATGTCTAGGCCATAAGCTTGGGTCTGACAAGCTTGGCATTAAAGCACGAGGTTGCTAATGGTCCTCGGAAGTCTGATACACTGCATCTATTAGAGTCTTATTCATGGTTGTGAAGCGTTCCACAACAATGAATGTGAGGCTATGAGGTATTTTAGGAAATGTATCACTTCTTCATGATCTATATCGTGCTTAATATGTAAAGATAAGGCTTTCCCCCAAATGAATACTCTTTGCTTTTCTAGATCTTGCAACTACCAACAGGAAGGCTAAGGCGAGCTCGACACCTGAGGAGCAACCAACTCCTTCTGCTCCTCAAGATATTGAAGATAGAGGGGTAGACCAAGATGTGTTCTGGGATGTCCTCATAATGTTGGTCTGTGCTATGACCGACCAAATAAATTATGGGGCCTAAGCTTTTCATGCTCCTACTCTGGCCTCAAGGGTGAGGGATTTCACAAAGATGAATGCTATAGAGTTTCAAGGGTCCAAGGAGGAGGAGGATCCCAAAGAGTTCATCGATGAGCTGTATAAGTTGGTATCTATCATGGGGTCAATTCAGAGGAGAAAGTGGAAGTAGTGGCGTACAGCTCAAAGGTGTGGCCCATATTGTGTTTACTCAATGGAAATTGAAGAGGATAATTGATGATGTTATTCCTTCGGAGGAGTTGAATGTCACTTTCCTCAGCCAGTTCTTTCCTATTGAGTTGAGAGAGGCCAAAATGATAGAGTTCACAATTCTTAAGCAAGGTTCCATGAATGTGAGGGAGTATGCCCTTAAGTTCAATGAGCTTTCCAAATATGCTTATCATTTGGTAGCTGATACAAGATTAAGGATGAGCGAGTTTGTGTCGGGAGTGTTCACCTTGGTAAATGAAGGTTCTCGTACTACAATGCTTGCAAGTAATATAGATTTGTATTGGATCATGACATATGCTAAGAAACTTGAGGGTGAAAGCTTAGAAAGAGTAGAAGTGAAAAGTTCAAGAGGGCTCGATTTGGAGGTGGTTCCCAAGGTTCTCAGGGTGGCCGGTTTCACCAAAGCCACCAGTTCTAAGGCCAAGGGTCCTCCATTGCTCCTAATATGAGATTTACTAATTATGGGGCATTTCACCCAATATTTCAAGGTGGAAATAGTGGGATTTGCCCATCTGAAGTGCCAAAATTATGGAAGAAACCATGGTAGTCCCTGTTTGAGAAACTCTAATGCTTGTTTTTATTGTGATGATGTGGTTTACAAGGCTATTGATTGTACACATACTCAAAACAAGGGTACAGACAGTCATTCACAAGGCCAAGGTGTTAATATGAGTCAACTGGCAAAGGGAGACCAAGGGGGTGCTCCAAAGCAAAATAGGTTATGTGCTCTCTAAGGAAGGGAAGGAGTGGATGAGGTTCCTGATGTTGTTACTGGTATGTTAAAGTTTTTATATTATGATATGTATGCTTTGATAGATCCAATTGGCATTCTTTCTTTCATTACTCCTTTTGTTGCCAATAAGCTTCATGTGTGTCCCGAGTTATTGTGTGAACCTTCTGAAGTGACTAACCCTGTTAGTGAATCCATTATTGCTAAAAGAGTCTATAGAGATTGTCCCATGTCTGTATTTCATAAAGTCTTGTCTTTTGATTTTATTATACTTGACATGGTGGATTTTGATATAATTCTTAGGATGGTCTAGTTACATGCATAACATGCTTCCATTCATTGTAGAATCGATAAGGTTAGATACTAATTCCCTAATGAGCCTGTCCTTGAGTGGGAAAGTGTTAATGTTGTGGTAAAAGGTAGACTCATTTCTTATCTTAAAGCCCAAAAGTTGATTTCTAAGGGTTTCTTTTACCATCTTGTAAGGGTTAGGGATGTTGAGACTAAAGTCCTTCCTATTGAGTCAGTTCCAGTGGTCAATGCTTTTATTGATGCGTTTCTTGATGGTAAATGCAACCCTGTGCAATCAATTTCTGGGCCTTAAGATAAGAAATAAACCTATCCTTAACTGTAGAATTATGATCTTCCCACTCGAGGATGGGCTCATTAGGAAATTGGAACTTAACCCTAGCAGTTCTACAATAAACGAAAGCACGGTATGCATCTAACCAATCAATTCTAAGAATAATATTGAAATCCACCATGTCAACCTCAACAAAATCACAAGGCAGCACTTTATGCAATATAGACATGGGAAAATCCCTATAGGCTCTTCTAGAAATAATTGACTCACCAATGGAGTTAAACATCTCAAAGGGTTCAAACAACAATTCAGGACACGCATGAAGCTTGTTAAAAACAAAAGGAGCAATGAAAGCAGCACCCAGATCCAATAAAGCATACATATCATAATCATAAACCTTTAACATGCTGATAAAATCATCGGAGACCTCCTCTACTCCTTGCCTCCCTTAAAGGGGATAAAATTGATTATGACATGGAGCACCCCCTTGTTGGCCTCCTTGTGTCCCTTGATCAGCATGAGCACTTTGTCCTTCAGAATGATCATCTTTAGCCCTATTTTGAGCATAGGCACAATGAACAACATTGTGGCCTACCTTTCCACACATATAGCAAGCATTTGAATCCCTCAAGCATTTGCCACGATGATTTCTTACACATTTTAGGCACCTTGGAAAATTCATCCCACCATTTCCACCCTTAGCCTTAGGGTTAGGAACCTATCATTAGTAAATCTTCTATTTTGAGAATTAAATGATCTTGGCACTGGAGTTTGAGACCTTATTGTAAATGTCCACCATTAGCACCTTGAAAACCACCATCATACCAAGCCCTCTTAGACTCTCAATTCCTTCTCTTCCTACGCTTCTCCCTTTCAAGTTTTTCAGCATAAGTCATGAGCTTGGACAAGTCCATATCACTCACAAGTATTGTGGTGCGACATTCTTCATTCACCAAGTCGTATGACTCAAACAAACACTTGTTCATCATTGCCCTAGAATTGGTAACCAAGTGACGGGCATATTTTGAGAGCTTTTAAACATAAGGGAATACTCCCTCATGCTCATAGAGCTTTGCTTTAGATTTATGAACTCTATTATCTTTGTCACTCTTAATTCGATAGGGAATAATTGATTGAGGAAGGTGGCCTTAAATTCCTCCCATGGGATTTCTCCCTCTTTAGCATCACTTGGGTAAAAATTTGTGTGACGCCCTTAAGTGGATAGAGCACAAGTTCTGCCTTATCTTTTCAACTCACTCTTATAATTGCAAGCACTTTAGATATCATCAATGAATTCTTGGCGGTCCTCTTCCATTTTGGAGCCATGGAACATTAGAGGATTCATCCTTGTGAAATCTCTCACTCTTGAAATTGATGTAGGAGCATGAGGATCTGGAGCTCCTTAGTTCAATTGGTTAGTAACCGCTTGTGACAAAATGGAAATAACATTCTGATATTCGACTGCATGACCCCTTCTTCTTGAGGAGCTCGAGGAACCATATGGGCTGGACCCTCCTGAGGTGTGAGAGTTCTTTATACCATTCTCCTTGGAGGCATGATCAAAAATACCAAAAGACCACCCAATAGGTAAAGAAAAACATAACTTAAATCTAAGGCATGATATAGATTATGAAAAAGTGAACCATTTCCTAAAATGCCTCATAGCCTCCTATTAATAGTTGTGGCACACTTCTCAACATTGACCAAGTCTCTACTTAACACAGTGTGTTGGATTTCCAAGGATCATAAACAATCCTAGTGCTCTGATACCTAGCCTTTTAAGACTCGATACTAGGGAGTAGATGTGACATGACAAATAAAAACTCAAAGGGATCCTAAACAAATCTCTTAAGCATTTATAGAACATCGTTGGTTTCATAAAGGTGTAAAAGAGCAATAAATATATAGCATATAATTTGTAAGGGAAATGGGGCTTTGGACTCATGCTATGGGAATGTGTTAGGGAAGAGGATAAACATAAAACATATAACAAATAAGCCTAAGGGGTAGGCAAATATGACTCACTCTATGGGGCCATTTAGAGACTTAGGAATTCCAGCTCATCACCATACCAAAAACATAGAAGGGAAAAGGGACTAAGGGAAGTCTTCCATAGTTACATAAATTTAGAATAAGTCATACTTAATATATAAATATCTATATCTAACAATACCTCTAGTATGAGCGGAACAGGGGCCAAGATATCTCCCGAACTCACCATCAAAAGATAAAAATCCAAATAGACATG
>JAOTQJ010206649.1:0-19271 GCA_025642045.1 Solanum sejunctum
GTTTTTGATAAGTGGTAGCCCGAGGGGTGGAGATAGCACCTAGCCAGGGACGATCCTATCAACGGGGGGTAGCCTGAGGGGTTAAGTATAACCTAGCCAGGGACGAACCAGATACAGTTTAACCACTGATCAGTTGGTCATTTATTTTGCAGATGTGCACAGATTTTATAATAAAGGTAAAGTAATATAAAGAACATAAAATACATGATCCCATAGTATCACTAAAGGTGGTCGCCTATGCTGCACCAATGTACAGTTTTATTTAAATTGTTACTTCATATGCAGTGTTACTTGCCTTACATACTCAGTACATTATCTAATACTAATGTCCCTTACGGGGGACCTGCATTTCATGCTGCAGGTATAAGTGCTAATAGATCTCCCTAGTAGGAGTACAGGAAATTCAGCTGTGGTTACCAAGCTCCAGGTTGCTTTGGAGCTTTGCATGTCTAGAGCTTATGTGTTTATATTGTACAGTTAGTTGATATGGGGCCTGTCCTGACCCTTATTAGCTATTTTTCTTTATTTAGAGGTTTTGTAGACTATGTAAAGTAAAGTGTGGTCATGTCTTGTACTTTAAATATCGTGGCCCCAATGGCCTAGTCATATGCATTTCCTTTTGGCTTGTTAACACTGTTTATCTTCTTAAAGGCATGTCAAATACAGAAACCCCTTATAGTATGTATAGAAAGTGCACAGTTATAGGTTGGCTCTCCCGATCCTTATCGATAATGGGCGCCATTCCACCTTAATGGGGCTTTAGGGCGTGACACCAAGGCTTGCCAACCTGTAGCAGAATCTAAAAGAATCTTGGTGTTTGGTTCCAATCCTTCAATAAAGGTATAGACTAACATCTCATTAGATTGATAGTGATGAGGCTAATTTATAAGAAGAGTTTTAAACCAATCCCATGCTTGATATAAGTTTTCTTTAGGCCTTTGTCTAAAACTTAAAATTTCACTTCTTAATTTTGCAGTCTTACCAGAGAAAAATAATTAAATAAGAAACTTCTGAGAAAGTGTATCCCAAGAACTTATAAAGTTAGGAAGTTCAATTTGTAATCATCTTCGTGCTTTCCCCAATCGTGAAAATGAAAACAAGGTCATTCTTACATAATCTCAATTCACCCCTACAGGAATAAATGTGTCAGCAATCTCTAAAACACTTTGGAGATGTACCTGATAAATTATCCGATTGAGTATAGTAATTGGACCATGTTTTGTTGAAGATCCCATCTACCACCTTTCTCCGGCTTTACAAAGTAAGTAGTAACATTTGTAGGGTATGGGATTGCCACATCTCGAACTGGCCTAAGTGCTGGGGAGCAAGTGCTTGTGGTGCGGGTAGATTTTCTTCAGCCATTCCTCTTTCAATGAGATCCAAATATTCTTTGTTATATTCTTGATTAATAAGCTCAATTGGAGGAATATGAAACACAACTCCTGCTCTCTTCTTAGATTGAGGAAAGTAAGATTCATGACTTTCCAGTTTAAGCGCTACTTGCAACAAAGCACCAACAAGATCAAATGCAACAAACACTTAAATACAAACAACTTAGAAAGTCAACCAAATTATGTTTCAAATCCTTGACAACAGCGCCAAAAACTTGTTGGCTCCTAGAATACGAAAGTGTACTTAGTCGAAACAAGTAATAGAGTGGTCTTTTAAATATCGGGATATCAAGCTCAAGAGATTTGATATAACTTGATAATATTCTAAATTGTTATGTTGATGAAAATGGAATAAACTTGATTAAAATTGTTATTACAAATTAGTTTATGAACTATTAAAACTAGGAATTATGATTATACTCAGGTTGATTCTTGTGCTTAAATATCAATATAAATGAAATTATAGAATTGTAATTTTAAGCTCCTAATTAGTTATTAAACACTATACTTATGATTGAGTTGTCAATTGTTGACTCAAAGGGTTAAAATTACCAAAATAGGGTTGCACACCTCTTTTTAGCCTAATTTTAATGCTTGCCTAACAATATTGTTGAGCAGAGATACACAATCCAATAAAAACGCAATAAAGATCTCGTCCTTTATTTTAAATCAATCAAGGTGTAGAGGTAGTTGTCACAATTCTCTAACACTGATGAGTCATAGAAACACGACTCCTTTAACGCTTTAAACAAAGGATTTTTGTGCATTCTCAAGAAAATTTGTTATTTTGATTTTCATTTTTTATTATTTTTCAGGAAAAAGACGAAGGCATGGAAGAAGTGAGAGTACGAAAGAAAAAAGATGACAAACAGTGCAAAAAGAATCAAAAATGGAACCAAGTGTGGGCACACGAGGGCCTACACGGCTCGTGTACTTCCACACGGATTGTGAGGCCCATTGTGGCCTCACATTTGGGCTGATGGCAGAAGCTAATAGGCAAAAGCCTAGGAATATTTGACCAAGGCATGTCCCATGGCACATGTCACAGACCGTGGAAGGTGTGACAAGTCGTGGTGCAACTCGTCAAAGTGACGTGAAGCAGGAGTCCATCAAAAATTGAAAGATTTTTGCCAAGTGGTATAAGATGGATCGTCTCATGAGACGTTGGGAGTATGACAGGCCATATCAAGTCCCGTGTAGGTGACACCATCGAAAAAACAACAAAATTGCCTAAGTGGAGCCAGACGAAGAGTTACACACGTCGTGTGACCAATCACGGTCCGTGACATTGAGGCATGTGGAACATGTGAGCGATAAATTGACCAAGGTGCATCAGAAGATCCGTGAAAAAGTCACACAGCCTGCTCAATGGCACATGGAGTAGCAGTAGACTCTTGGAGCCAAGTGTGACCCGATGGACCGTTACACGGTCTGTCCAACGTCTCACGGGCCGTTTAGTAGCCCATTTTCCCTGTCAATGAATTTTTCCTATTATAATTAGGATTAGGTTTTGTTTATATATAAATAGTTCTTTATTTTTTTTTAGTTAGTCTTGGATGGCTAGAGCTAGAAAACATTAAAAAATATTATTTTCGTAGAGATTTCACAAGATTTTGGGATTTTGCGTATCAAATTCAAGCTTATAACTTATGGACTCATCAATTCTTCAATAGTAAGTCTTATATTATGATTTCGTTGTATCGTAGCGAGTTTTATTCCTTGAATATGTTAGGCTAAACCCATAACTAGGGTTGTGGGAACTATGACAAAGCAATAAGATAGGTGAGTATGGGGCTAAGTCTGGGGATTGATTAGCGTATATATCAAAGTAATCTTTGTTATAGTTTCTTCCTTGATGAGTCGATGCATTAGGTTAAGCCTTTACTCTTTGCATGACCAAAAGGGATGTTTTATTTAGGAAAAGAGTTCTACGATGGAAATTTGAGGTTTTTAACCTAGTCTAAGTACTTGAGAACGAAAGGTAAGAGTATTTTAGGATAAACAATAAGGGTTAATACATAGACGTTCTAAGAATGAAAGGTGATGAATGATATGCATTTAAGAGGGACTAAGAGGTAAATCAGATATTACATAACTTGTTAGATCTTATATACATAATCATGAATGAGATTACCACTAGATTCGGCTATCGCATTAGTTGTTATGGGGAACACAACCCTAGCTTCATATAAATTGTTTGAAATCTAGTCGTTCTTGCACTCATTTATTGCGTTAGTTTAGTAAAGTAGTTTGAAAAAGAACCAAAACCCCATTTATGCACTTTTGTTTTGAGAATAGATATCACATCTGAAAATGGTGCTAATAGATATATTCTCACGCATTCCCTGTTGGGTCAACCTCAACTCTGGTTGAGTTCTACATTAGATCAACGACTGCTTTACTATTCTACTTAGGGTGTAAATTTGGGCGCATCAAATTTTGGTGCTCACCGTTGCCAGGGAATATAGTGAAGTAATAGTCTATTAGTTTCTATTTTTATTTTTGTAATACTAGTCCCTAGTTTTACTTTTTATTTCTTATTTTTGTTTCTTGGTAGGGAGCCAGCATTACATGCCATACCCAAAGCAAAGGTGAAGCACTTGTTCCCTACAACCTTGAGCTTGCTAAATCAATCCGCAGAATGAATGCCAAAAAACACAAAGTAGCTAGATAGAGAGAATTAGTGGTGAACCTTGCAGGTGGGGGGAACAACAGTGTGGGTGATGGTGAAAATGCTGAGAATGAGGTACCACTAGCAGCACCACTTAGACAGGTGTCGCTGCCCGATGTGAGACCCCAAGTGCCTCAGCCATCCCATGCAGTGAATGATGATGATGAGGGTGTTGGGACCACTAGGGAGATTTTACTTCCCCCACTGCCCGCAGGTGTTAAGTTCACCATCATTAGAACTATGCTGCAGATGATACAGTTGAAAGGGTTGTTCAGCATAGTAGCAACTGAGGATGAAAATCAGCACGTCCTCAACTTTCTAGCAACATGCCAATGTCTGAGATTCCTAGGGTCATTCAGCAAGCAATTAGGTTGCATTTGTTCCCATTGCCTCTTTCTGGTGTAGCACCTAAATGGATAAATGAGCTTCCATATGATTCCATCCGCACTTGGAGAGATTTAAAGAAGGTATTCTTGGAGAGGTTCTTCCCCACATCAAAATAACTCAAAGTAACAGATGACATTGGCTCTTATAAGCAACTACTGAATGAAGCACTGCATAAGACTTAGGAGAGATTCTGGCAGAAGCTTAAGTACTGCCTCGATGATCTCCTCACAGATAAGCATTTGAAGAAAATCTTCTACAGGTCTTGTAATTTTGTGACAGAGCCGATCATGATGCCACTTATGGGGGGTCATACATGTCTAAGACTTTCCTAGACATCATGGTGATCTTAGATCAGGTAGCTAAGAACAACAGAGCATGGTACACTAAAGATGGAGACTGTTTAAGGTTCATCTTTGAGATGACAGAGGAGCAGCGACGTAAGGAGGAGAAACAGAATCAAGACATAGCACACATGAAGATCCAACTAGACTTGCTGGTAAAGCGGTTCATAGGAGGCACAGAAAAGGTAAAAGTTGTAGACACAATGCCTAGGTAAGATAATCAAGGCTACAACTTTGATGAAGAGGCAAACTTCTTAGGCAGCCAGGGGGGTTACCAGTCATTCAATACTAGTAATCAAGGTTGAAACTATGGTCGTAATCAAAACTATCAAGGAAACTGGCAAAATAGAGATGATTATAGGAATCATGAGCGTCAGAATGATAGTGACAGAAACTCAAAGTTATAATAAATGATGGCAAAGGTACTTGACAAGGTTGAGTCCACAAACGTAGGTATGCGAGATACAGAGGAGATGTCCAATGTTCGACAGTTAGTCCACTCGCATTCCACCTCAATCGAGCAACTAGAGCAGTAGATGGGTTAATGTCAGCAGCCATAAGCCAGAGAATAGTTGGGTCACTATTGGGCAACACTATTTAGAAACCCAAGAATGATAGACATTGCATGGCAGTAACCACGATGAGCGATAAGGTACTCTCTGACCCTGTTGTTCCTAGTAATGCAGGTTTTGATGAATCTAAGGGCCAGATGCCTAACCCCATGGAGGAGCATGTTGATGACTTGAGTGAAGAGGTGGAGGTAACACCAACAAAGCCTGATGGTACTAAAGATCTTGGGATGACAGTAATAGTGACCCAACCTTTACCAGCCATTCCTAAGTCGCCACCACTATTCCTACAGAGGTTTTAGAAGAAGGTTGAAGATGGCAAGTTTCAAAAGTTCTTGTCCATGCTAAAAGAGATTTTAGTGAACATTCCTCTAGTGGAGGCACTTGAGTAGATGTAAGGCTACGCTAAGTTCATGAAAGACTTAGTGACTAAGAATAGGACAACCACGATCGAGCTGGCAAAAAATCTCCACCACTATAGTGCCATCGCCACAAGATCTCTTGTAGAAAAGAAGAAAGATCTAGGAGCTTTTACTATCCTATATAACATTAGAGCATTTGATTTTGTAAGAGCTCTCTATGATCTGGGTGCCACTATCAACTTGATGCCGATGGCAGTTTACAGGCAGCTAGGCATAGAAACCCATACACCCACTACAATGCGATTACTCATGGCAGATAGATCGATAAAGTGGCCCATGGGGATTCTATGTGATGTTCTGGTTCATGTGGGTTGGTTCAATTTTCTGGTAGACTTCGTTATTTTGGACTACTAGGTGGATTTTGAGGTTCCTGGCATCCCTGGGAGACCATTTTTGGTCACTGGCAGGGCATTGATAGACGTAGAGCTAGGAGAGCTGACTTTCAGACTCAACACAGAAGAGGTGAAGTTCAATGTATGTGTTGCAATGAAGAGACCTAAAGAGGTGGCGGTGATGCCTATCCTAGATGTGGAAGATGATAGTCTATCCAACATCCCGCTTGAGGAAACAATGAGTGTAGACACACTAGCAGCAGTATTGATTAACTTCCCAGATGATGGTATCAGCGGGTATGCAAACACCATGAATGCTCTGCAATGTAGGGGAACTAGGCCATTCATCTCTAGAAAGTTGGACTTAGATCTACAGAACAAGGTTACATTGCCTGCTAAACCATCCATCGAGGAGCCTCCAGCTGTGGAGCTCAAGAAACTACTCCAACACGTCACATATGTATTTTTGGGTACTGACAACACTCTCCCTGTGATGGTAGCTGTAGATCTTCATGAAAATCAGGTGGAGGCATTGTTGGGGGTCCTCCAAAAGTTCAAGCTAGCTATTGGTTGGACCACTACGGATATCATAGGTATTCCTCCAGGGATATGCACGCACAAAATAAAATTGGAGGATAACTATGTGCCCAGCATTGAGCATCAGCGCAAGCTAAACCCACCTATGCAAGAGATGGTCAAAAAGGAAATCATCAATTGGCTGGATGTTAGGGTGATATGACCTATTTTTGACAGCAAGTAGGTTAATTCAGTGCAGTGTGTCTCTAAGAAAGGGGGCATGACAATGATAGAGAACGACAAAAATGAGTTGGTCCATATAGACCGTGCAATACAGACCGTGCAATATGTCACGGCTTGTGTCACGAGCCATCTGACACTTGCATGCAAATGTGAGTAAAAGTGAGGGGAGACGGATGCCAAAACAGGCTGTGACAAGTGGTATGACCCGTGAGGTGGAGTGTAAGGGTGAGGTTAACAACTAAGGGGCTAGGTAAGTGTCAATTTCCCTAAGGCAAGTGGCACGGATGGTCCAAATGGACCGTGACATGTGTCACGGGTCGTGAGGCCGCCCATATGGCAAGGTTGACCAGTCAACTTAGTTGACCAAGATTATTTTAAATACACTTTTTGGTCACCAACTCCCTACTTCAAGATTTTTCATTCTCTCTCTATTCGCACAACTCACCCGCCCACCTTCTCTCTTAAAACCCCAACAAATTACTATCTTCCTTGTGACTATTCATGAGTTAATCACACAATTCATAGCTTAAACTAAGTATGGGTATCAAGTTTTTCAAGCAAATCCTCTTCTTATTTGTTATTCACTAAGTAAGAACCTAATTTTTCTTTCTAATGTTAATTTTGGTGCTTGCATGTATAGATCTTAGGCAAAGATTAGTTCTTTCTTGATTTAGAGCATCATAAGTTACATTGTTGATGTTGGGCAAGCATGTAGTGGTGAAAACCACCATTGGTGAGTTTTTAAGATTTAAACCATGAAAGTGAGGATTTTTGTTGCTTTTTGACATGATTTTTGGGGAAATTGATTTATATATGCTATTGTGTTGACGAAATCATGATTAAGTGACTTAAATTTATATGTAAGTGTGTGTATGTATTTGTGAGTTGTAATTAGTCCAAGGGGGTCGGAAAGCTGCTAACATAGCTCGTGGCACATTTCACGGATCGTGTAATGACTTGTGTCATGTTGTCTATCCAATCTCACAGCCAAGTCCACTTTGACGGTTCCTTTCATGGATCCTATCTCGCTACATGGTCCATGTTAGGTCCCATTAACCCTATTTCACCTACCCTATATTTACATAGGTTGCTTTTAATTTCTAAGTTACATACGTTCTTAAGTGTAATGGCCCTATGGTATACTGGGTGAAGCCATTCTTAAGGGTTATTGTCACTTTTCTAGCACAGGGGAAGTCTAAGTAGCCATTAGTGCGTCAACCTGTGTGTGCCATAATTTCTAACAACGTGTATTCCTTTATGGCATGTGTAGGTACTATAGGTCCACAACGCAACTTAGTCAAATGCAGTGATAAGGATGAGCCTATGTCACGCCTCCATTTCGCTCTAACTATATCATCCAGCAATCAGGCTAGGAGTGACTCGGGTTATGACTCATCTGGTGTGTCCAAAGTTTGCTTAGAAGCAATGTCTCCCCCCACTCTCCTCATGATATATGGGCCTATACATTAGGCCATCGCATAGCTCCCTAGTCTGAAGAGGGGGACCCTTCAACGAGAGTTGAGGAGGAGGCAGCTACCTTAAAACAGGAGAACATTTCAGACCAGGATGAGAAGGGGCAAACTCTGGAGGCTGAGGATCATAATACTGAAGAGCACACGAATGAAGTCGAACTTTGGGACAGTGATGACGAGGCCATTCATTTTGCAGTCCCCTAAATGACAAATCCCAAAATATACCGAGAACTTTTTTTCTTTCTGAGGGGTCGATGGACAATCCCAAGAGCAAAGGGCATCTACACTAACTGTCTTACAAAAGGTTCGGGGGGTTCAAACAATGGTTCATCCTTCTGGAGGTTCGGGTAATCATTGACTAACTTGACAGAGTTTCAAAAACTAGAGATACTCTCAATGCATATAAGTTTGTTTGGATGGTGCAACCACTAGGGTACTATGGTCCCAACATTGTTGAAGAGTTCTATTCCAACTATGTCGCTAACCTACTGAACTAGGTGGAGGGTACCCAATCGAGAAAGGTGAAGAGACAGGTCGCCCTTACTAGGTCCCTGAGTCAAATGTAATGGTGCATTGTACATGAGTGAATATATCAGAAACCACTATCAACAAGTTCCTATTTGGGCCAGACTACCAAGCACCTTCAAATGCCCAGTTTATAGAGAGACACATGCAGATTTTGGACACAGTGCGGATGTTTGATTCATCATCTAGAGCTGCACTTTTGGGATGGATCACAGAATGAATAGCTATTCAGGGAGCATAGGTGCCTTGGGTTTTAAACCCCAAGTGTCCTATTGCCAAAGCATTATTGACATTTGCTACAAAATTTTGGTGGTTGATGGTGCAGGCCAAGCTGCGACCCACAGGAAATGATAATACACTCCAACTTTCATATGCCTCTCTAATTTCATGCCTCATATCCAGGTGCAAATTCAATGTGGGACAAATCATCGCTTTTGAGATGCAAAATCGGGCTTTATCTGAAAGGGTTGGCATGCCATTCCCATGTTTTGTCCTTGCCCTTTGCAAATAGGCTGGTGCTCCCACTACTCATTTTTTGGACAAGAAGATAGCTCCCAAGGGTATAGCCAACATTGCCCCAATTAAGGATGTACAAAACCCGCTCATAAAGAGAAAAGCACGTCCACTCGTGGGGTTGTCAAACTTCCCATCCACACCTCTACAGTAACCCTTGTCATTTGAGGTCTACACCACCAGCCCATCATTAGGCGCTGCTTCTGAGAAGCCTGAAGGTAGTGGTGTAGCTCCTCCAGTTCAGCAAGGGTACAGATATGTGCCTTATGAATTTTTAGCCAGATTAGTGGCGAACCAATGGCATACATGGGCTATTATTGATCAAATTGCAGATAGGATTTCCCACATTGTCCAGTCTCATTAACAGTGGGTGGTGGACCAATGTGACGATGCCCTTAGGAGCCAAATCACCAACCTGTAGAGCCAAGTCAGCACGTTGGAGGGATACTTCCATAGTATGTTCTAGAGTATGAAAGGGGATGAAATGAAGGATCTGGTATAGACAGTGAATGGATGAATGCTTAAATTACTAAGTTGACTGCACAGTACCAGGCCCCTACACCGGCCTTACCTTTAGAGTCGTGGATGAACCTACTCAATATCCCTATAATGCTAGCTCTAGATGAAATATGGGGTGTTTCACCAGCCCCATCAGAGGCACACGTGCCACCCACTAAGCAACTTCGGAGGAAGGACAAGGGTAAATGTTGAGGTCACCAAAAGTGTCCTCTCGGTGACCCATAAAGGGTAAAAGATCGATAGATGCGTATGGCCACCTGGGCACAATGCCAAGAAATAGCTAAATGGGCAGCACGAGAGTGGATGGCAGCATATGCGTCATGGGCAGAAGCCTCGATTAGCACCTTTAGACTGGGTGCTACATATGCTGATAATGATACCGTAGAGGGATCTGGTCCCACTGACACTACTGAAGCCTAGGGCATCCTAGGTATGTTTTATCCCCTTATCTATTCATTTAAGTGTGTTATGGTGTAGTGAGGACATTCCACTATCTTTTTGGAGGAGGTGGGCTATCCTGCCACTTGAGAGTTTTTCTTGCCATGTTTCTTTTCTCTCAAGTATATTATCTAGTAGAAATGGCATGTTTAGATCATATTATTTGTGTAAATATAAGTGTCACAGAAGTCTACGATAGCCCTTGTGTTGATCTTTTGTGATGTTCCATGTTAACAATGATAAGTATATATGTGTTTGCATCTCATCCTGATTAACTTGCATGATTGTGGTAAGTATTATATGTGTATGGTTGGTATTTTGATGAATGAAGTAGGCCTATGTGATTTAATACCAACTAGTGTAAAAGATGTGCCATGTGTGTGTGAGCTAACTGCATAATTTCGTCAATGCACTTGTGAGATAGAACTTGCTTGGTTAGTCCCACTGAAATTAAGAGGGGATCTTAGGTAGTTGTTGTTGAATAGTCACTTAGCCACGAAAAGTTAACCAACCAAATGAAATTGTCCCTTTCAACCAAAAGTTGAGCCTGAATGGTCCTTTTCTTTATAATCACCCAAATTCACCTTCCTAATGTATTTGTTGATCTTTGTTTTGGCCTTGGTCTCTCCAAGGACATTATGAACCTATGCCTAGGGTAAAAGCCTAAGTTAAGGGTGGCTTATGTTAGCCCTGGTCCTTTAGAAAGACATCATGAACCATGATCCAAGCCAAAGGTTTAAGTTGAGGGTGGCTAGTGCAAGGAGAGCAGAAAAATGAGTGTGGAAAAGAATAAAATGACAAAAAAGAGAAAAAAAGGGTTGTGACCGTGAGCAAAGCAATGAGCGGAAAAGAAAAAGAATGAAAATGAGTGAATGAGCACGAAAATCACTTCCTATACTATAAAAAGTGGGGAAAATAGGGGCAAGAAAAGTTGGTGATGAAAAAGCAAATGGTTGAGTCAAAGTAAGTGTTTGGGAGAGGCCTTTTAGTCACTTTAATCCTAAATATACCAAGCCTGAGCCCGAGCCTACATAACAAACCGAAAAAGTCCCAATGTGATCCTAAAAAGGCCAGTCTCTATTCTACATGCTTACATTGAGTGTGAGACTTCTTTGTGGTGAGGGCATTATCTTTTGCATTAATTGGTTGCTAACTTAACTAGGATTTATTTATTCCTGATCATATGTGGACTGACCATGCATGTATGCATGATGTTTGCCTTAATCTTTGTGAGTCTGTTTGGGGTGTGAGCACATTTTTAAACTTATTAGCAGGACATATGTATTGAAAATTAAGGGGGAGATCCATATTCTGAGTGAGAAGTGGTATTTATGTGTTGTTTGGTTGAGTCATTGTTGCTTGAGGATAAGCAATCATTCTAAGTTGAGGGTGTTGACAAGTTGTAAAAATACGACTATTGTAATGCTTTAAACAAAGGATTTTTGCACATTCTCAAGCAAATTTGTTATTTTGATTTTTGGTTTTATTATTTTTCAGCAAAAAGATGAAGTCATGGAAGAAATAAGATTATGAAACAAAAGATGAAAAGGAGTGCAAAAAGGAGCAAAAATGGAACCAAGTATGGGAACACGGGGGCCTACACGACTTGTGTACTTCACACGGACCATGAGGTCCATCGTGGCCTCACACTTGGGCTGATGAAAACTGCTAATGGGTAAAAGTGTAGGAATATTTCACTAAGGCATGTCCCACAGCACGTGTCACAGACCGTGGGAGGTGTGACAGGTCATGGTGCAGCTCGTCAAAGTGACGTGAAGCAGGAGTCTGTTGAAAGTTGAAAGAATTTTTCCAAGTGGCACGAGATGGCTCGTCTCACGAGCAGTTGGGAGAAGACAAGTCATATCAACTCCTTTTTAGGTGACGTAAAGGTTGCACTATCAAAAAAATAGCAAAATTGTCTAAGTGGAGCCAAACAAAGAGCTACACGGACCGTGCGACCAATCACAGTCAGTGACATTAAGGCATGTGGAAGACATGAGCGAGAAATTAAGCAAGGAGCATCAGACGGTCTGCTTAACAGACCAATCAAAGTCACATGGCCCATTCAATGGAACATGGATGAATACTTTTGGAGCCAAGTGTGACTAGATGGACCGTTACACGTTCTACACAACGTCTCACAGGCCGTTTAGTGGCCCATTTTCCCCGCTGATGGATTTTTCCTATTGTAATTAGGATTAGGTTTTCTTTATATATAAATAGTTATTTTATTTCATTTTTAGTTATTCTTGGAAGCTAGAGCTATAAAACATTAAAAAATATTAATTTCTTAGAGATTTCAAAAGATTTTAGGATTTTGCGTATTAGATTCAAGCTTGTAACTTGTGGAGTTATCGATTCTTCAATAGTAAGTCTTCGATTATGAATTCCTTTTATCTTTGTGAGTTTTATTCCTTGAATATGTTAGGCTAAACCCACAACTAGGATTGTGGGAGCCATGACAAATCAATAAGATAGGCAAGTATGAAGGTAAGTCTCGGGATTGATTAGCGTATATATCGTAGTAATCTTCGTTGTAATTTCTTCCAAATATGTAGATGTATTAGGGTAAGTCTTTATTCTTTGCATGCCAAAAAGGGATGTTATAATTAGGAAAGGAGTTCTACGATGGAAATTCGAGGTCTTTAACCTAATCTAAGTACTTGGGACCGAAAGGTGAGAGTATTCTAGGATAAACAACAAGGGTGAATATGTAGACATTCTAAGACTAAAAGGTGATGAATGATATGCATTTAATAGTGACTGAGAGGTGAATTAGATGTTACATAACTTGCTAGATATTATATACGTAATCATGAACAAGTTTACCACTAGATTTTGGTTATCACATTAGTTGTCATAGGGAGCATAACCCTAGCTTCGCATAAATTGTTTGAAATCTAGTCATTCTTGCACTCATTTATTGCTTTTTTTTAGTAAAGTAGTTTGGAAGAAAATCAAAAAAACCCATTTACTTTATGCACTTTTGTTTCGGGAATAGATATTACATCTGAAAATGGTGCTAATAGATATATTCTTAAGGATTCCCTGTGGGATCGACCTCAACTCTTGTTGAGCTCTATTTTTGATCAACGACCGTTTTACTATTCCGTTTGTAGTGTAAATTTGGGCATATCAAATGCAAAAATCTATTTATTTTCATAAATCAAATAAGCTTCTTATACTACCTATGTTCTATGCATCACAATACCTTTCAAATTCATGAAACACAACAAGTTCGTTTCCAAGGTGGTCAAGCTTAAAAATGGATGACTTAAGGAGAATAAGAACAATCACAACTCATTTATAAATGTAAAGATTCAACAACTAAAGCATTATCTATAGTAACAATCCCAGAAAATGGTGAGTTTAGCAAATCATATTAAGATTACACACAAAATACATATTCGAACTCATAATTAAAATAAGAAATTTAAGAAGTTGAACTAACCAAAGGTTGAAGAACTTGTCTCTACTCTTTGCTTCACTGATTTTCGTCCCAATAAAACACACTCATCAATTACAACTAAGGTGGGTAATCTTATAGCACTAAAAATCCCTGAAAATCTAGTTTTTCCCAACTTTTCCTCACATCTGCTACGCGGACTTAGCCTACTTTTTGCACACTTGCTATTTTTGTTGGCTGACTCAGAAAGCACCAATTTAACACTGATCCACAACACATTCTTAAATGCAGAGTAGGTGTTAAACATTTTCTTAGCTTTTTCACATGTTGATTGTCTCCACTTGGTTCATGTATCACTCCGAAGCAATGTATTCTAGTAAAAATTCATAAAAACCACAACAACTTGATGCACTTGGTCTAACATTAGCAAATTATCCAAAATAATTATAAAAAGGTTTAAAACATTATGATTTGACCCTCGAGTGTCACTCTACTTAAGGGATTTTTGATTAGTTAGGCGTATATATATGCCTAAGATCAAATATCAAAAAATCGACTTCATATTCTTGTTCAGGGGGTCATTTTGAGTGAAAAATGGGTCTAACCCCGATTTAAGAGAAAATGATTAGTAATTTGATCTTCTGAAAAATAAATTCCAGAGAGCTTTTCGAGCCCCTGGCGCAACGCGCCAAGGACGTGCTCTAGTGTATTCTTCTATCCAGTTTTGACTTTGATCCAAGACTTCTAAGTCTTGAGCCTAAGTGTTCCCAATTGTAAAAATGCCTATACTTAACCATTTTTCATCCTCATATCATTCTAAACATTCCTCAATACTCATCCAAACACTTAGCCAAATATTTTACTCCTAAACTCAAGTCTCAAAACCCTCTCCGAATTTAAGGATTTCCTCTTAAGTTTCAAGTCTCCATCTCCTATCATCATCAAGTTAATCTCCAAAGCTAAGATATGTGGGTTTATTTCATCGGTTCCTTTCACTCATGATACCCAAGATCTTTTTACTCAAAATTGCATAATTTAAGGTTGATTTATTCATGGGTCTTATTCATTGTAAAATTCACTACACACTATGTTGGGATTTATGAAGTTATGACTGTTTTACTATGTTTGGAGCTATGAATCAAAGGTTTATTGTGGGAATTGATGAAGGATCTTGATGTATTTTGTTTGAGGGTGTTACCAAGTATCTATTTATGGCATTACATTGATTTTTCTAGTATGACTTTACTCTTGAATTGTATGGTTTTACACTAGCATTACACACTATCTAAGTGTTTGACAAAATGTCCGATTATGGATTCTTGAGGAATTGAAGGTCCAATGTATGTCTTATGAGTTGACTGACTATATGATGATAGAATAATGATAGAATGATGATAAAAAGTAATGTATGTGTGTATGATAATGAAAGGAATATGTGTGTGTGTATGTGTATATATATATATATATGATATTATCTCTAAATAGTATTGGGGATGACCAGCTAACTCGGGGGTTGTAGGCCCCGGTAACCTGTCGAGGTGTTGGTACCTTGGTCACCTAGCTCGAGGGGTGGTAGGCTCGGGTAACCTTGTTAGGGGTTGGTACCCATCAACCTTTATTGGGTTTTATACTCTATCAACCTTGATGGGGGGTTTGTACTCTGTCAACCTCGATAGGGGATTTGTACTCCATCAACCTCATGAAGGGGTTCATACCTCATGCGCCTGGTAGGCCTTGGCTTGCACTATAATGGTCACTCCTTATACTTGTATTATGATCTATATAAGCATAGTATTACTTCAAGCATCATTCATACATGCTATATTGTTTGTATGTTATTCATTACTTATAACTATGCATTTCGCCTATGATTCCTACCTCTTGTTGCATTGCATGCTACATACTTAGTATATTCAAACATACTAACACATACTCTATGCCTAAATGATTTCACCATGTAGGAACCAGTGTACCACTTGATCATCCTCCTCCTCCTTCACATGGCTAGTACGACTTCTATCAAGCATGTTGGTGAGTCCTCCATTATGGGGATTTACTTATGATCTCTTGCTATGTATTAAGACTTTATCTCTTAGACTTATGTATTGACTCTATGGATAAGATCGGTTGGTTTATCTTGTCCCCCCGCTCTTATCTATGTAGTAGAGGTATTGTTGGACATGATCTGTATCTGTGCTATGAGCTTTGACTCTTATGTTTATGATTTAGAAGTTTAGCCTTAGTCCCAATTCCCCTTATTTATGTTAATCTCTTATTGTCATTCTAATTGCTTCTACAACCAAGGATGTGAAATGATATACTATGAGACTTGTTTAAGGTTCCTTCAGGTTCCCCATTCGTCGGTCACATCTAGGCCCTAGGTTGAGGTCATAACAGTCATAAGTTTCTAGCATAATAAGAGTCAATGTATACCATAAATTTCATAGAAGTATGTCCTCGGAGTTGAGGACTCACCAACTTTCTTTGGGAGATAGTACTAGCCACATGGAGAAGGAAGATGGTCGAGTAGAGCTCCAGTCCCTACATGGTAACATCATGTACACATAAAGTATGTGTTAGTACATTTGAATGGACTAAGTATATAGGATGCATTGCAACAATAGATAGGAAACATAGGTAGAAATGCATAATCATAAGCAATGGATAGCATAATAACAATATGGCATGTAAGAATGATGTTTGAAGTAAAACAAGATTATATAGAACATATTACATGTGTAAGAAGAGTCCATTATCATAAACCAAGTAACTTAGGACTTAGAATCCAAGGTGAACCACCCCTTGGAGGTGATTGAGGTATAAACCCCTCAATTTGGTTTACGAGTTTACCACCTCCCATCCAAGGTGATTGAGGTAGCACCCCTCAATTTGATTGATGAGTTTACCACCTCTCATCAAAGGTGATTGAGGTATCAACCCCCCAATTTGGTTGATGAGTTTACCATCTCTTATCCAAGGTGATTAAGGTATTAACCCCTCAATTTAGTTATGGTCAACTTGCACCACTATAGATACCATTCATAAAAAAATACGTATATACATTCCTTTCATCATCATATAGTTACTTAGTTCAAAGGTCATGCAATAGACCATCAATGGCTTAAGAATCCATAACCGGATATTTTATCAAACACTTGGTGGGTGTACAATATTAGTTCAAAATCATGCAATTCACGAGTGAAATTATGTGAGAAAAGTCAATGTAAAACAACCCACCAACACTAGGTAACACCCTCATGCAAGATACATCAAAACCCCTCATCAAATCACATAATGGATCTTAGATTCATAGCTCAAAACATACTTAAATGGTCACTAGGTTTTGAAACTCCAACATAGTTTATAACCCAAATTCATAATAAGCAATATCCATAAGTAATCAACCTAAAAACATGCAATTTAGGTAAAAAGGAAGGTTAGGCACCTTGAGTGAAAGGACCCAATGGTTGAAACCAACATATCTTAGACCTTAAGTTTCTTGAAATTGAGTTGAGAAAGAATTGAAGCATGAAATGGGGTCTTGGAATCCAAAATTTGCTCTTGTGTTTCCTTGAAGTTGTATTAGGGTTTGGGTAGAGGTTTTTGAGTGTATTTGAGAGTGTATTCAAGTCGGGAGTGATGACTTGATCCTTTGAGATAAGGTTTAGGTCTTTTAGGGAGGTTAAGATAGCATTAGAAGTCCAGAAAGATCATTAGAATAAATAAAATCTACGAAAATGCTATTAATGAAACAGGGAGAAAAATTGACACAGTGTCACCTCACTTGAGGTTACACGAGTCATGTGGAGTTCCTGTGAGATGATACTTAGTTGAAAATTTAGAAGTTTGGACACTTGGTAAAAATTAACGTCATCATCACTTTGACGGGAGACTCTATGGGCCATGTGGTGCTACAGGTCTGTGTAGTGGCCTGTAAAGTTACACTTGGTGGGAAAAATGTGGGCAGGAGGCTCCGCACTAGGCCACATGGCTTGTGAAACTTACCATGGCCCGTGAAGATGGTCTTGGCACTAGACTTGGTCAAGAAAACTCCCTCTCACGCCAACCTTGCCTCATTTGCACACCCCCACGGCTAGTCACATGGCCCGTGCCATTGGCCGTGTCCCAACCCTTAGACCAAAAATGGTCTTTTTCACCCCAAACAGTCCACACGGCTCATCCAAAGCCTAACTATCTGTCTAAGTGCTAGTGTGACATCACTACACTGGATGGTCTCATAAAAATGGTCATAACTCCCTCAACCGAACTCGGAATGAGGTGAAACCAAGTGCATTGAAAAGCTAACTCAAACGGCTTTCGTTTGACATGTCATGGGTCTTCTAGTTCTTTGTGTGCTAAATGTTACGCTTGTTTAAAGTTTACCTTGGTACAACCAACACCGAAAACTCAATTCATATGGAAGTCTTGAACTTGTCTAAGTACTAGAAATTTCCCCATGACCCTAATACACTCCCCACCTAAACAAATGAGGCTTGAAACATGGATACATAAGAGCATGGAGTTACGGGGGGTCACATAACATGTATTATTTAATAAGGAAACTACATAAAAATTACCATAAATCTAGATATTAACAATAGTAATATATTTATATATGAAAATTTTAAAAAAATAATAAATCATAAGAGTTAACAACTTAAAATATTTAAAAGACATACAAAAATTTCTATTAACACTCGAATCAGTGTCCCATAAATAAGGATATATGAATAACACATGTTATGTAAAATTAGCGTAAATGTAATATAGATCATATTTAATTAAAAATATTAAAACTTAAAATATATTAAAAAAATTGACTCTTGAAATTTTATCAGTGCTACATAAATTGGATAAGAGGAATAACATATGTTATTTAAAAATTATGTTTAAAAAATACTATAATTCACAATAATTGATAACTTAAAATATTTAAAAATTATATTAAAATTTAATTGATTTTCTAAATTCTAAATATATTACATAAATTGAGACATAAAAATAACAGATATTTGACACAGGCACCAATGTTTAGTCGGTTAGATAAAATAATATTTGTGAACTATTTGGAGAGAAAATTATTATGCTCTTAGGTTGTGTTTGGTATGGAAAATGTTTTCCTGGAAAATATTTTCTTGGAAAATGAGTTGATTTCTAACTCAGTTTCTCATGTTTGGTTGATGAGTGAAAAATATTTTTTGAATATTTTTTTATTGTTTGGTTAATGAATAAAAATATTTTTTTAGAAAAAAACTTCTATTTTTATCTAGGGAGTAGAAAAAAATTATAGGAAAATAATTTCTGACATAAAAATATTTTCATAATTTGAAGCATTTTTTTGAAATAAATATTAAAATTCTTTTTTGAAGGGTGGGG
This sequence comes from Solanum sejunctum, assembly GCA_025642045.1. NCBI lineage: Eukaryota > Viridiplantae > Streptophyta > Magnoliopsida > Solanales > Solanaceae > Solanum > Solanum sejunctum. Next base: position 19,122 of record JAOTQJ010206649.1, read on the forward strand.
GTAGGTAGCTAGGGGTGGGGTGGGCATGGGGGGCGGGTTGGTGAAAAAAATTAAACTTTTCAAATTTGAAATTTTTTTATAAAAATAAATTTTTAAATTTTTTTTTTGGGGGGAGGGGTGTGTGGAGAGTGGGCGTGGGGGTTGGGGGGG